>JAWWLV010000088.1:145891049-145909367 GCA_035041135.1 Platyrinchus mystaceus
TTACATGACATTTTAAAACAGTTAAGAAGGTGTGACAATGAGATAAAGCAAAGAACTGGATTAAAGACTGGGAAAAACTGGATAAAATAAAATAATTTTTCAGTATGGCAAGAACTTAAAGATGAACTTCCCTGGATTTTGCAGAGCTTAGTCTATTTAGTAATTACAATCACAGGTGATGAGTTAGAAAAAAAGGGAAGACGATAAGAAGGTACAAGAAGAAGATAAAAATCACGACGAACACATGACAAGAACTATTATTTTGCCAAAACTATTTCCCGTTTTCTTCACAACTGCAGTATCAAATGGAGATTAGATCACCCTGGAAAAAAATGTCTGAAGAACTAGACCGTCAAACAGTTGGCAACTCTTCTCAATAAACTAGTAGTTAGAACATGCCATAAAGAGATGTAATACCCTAATTATTTCCTTTTCACTAAGTGCAATTATGTGAATACTCTAACAATCAGACTCAGTCAAAAGGTGAATCATTGGAAGCACCTCCATTGACACCACTCCATCTTGTGTCAGGAGCACATTCTGATGTCTGCAGTTTCAACTACCAGAATGCAACCAGTTAAATTCTTATCCTAAAGCTTAAAAAAAAAAAAAAGTAAAGCAGCATCCACAGCAGAATTCAAATCCATCAACAACATCGTCTTGGTTTACCTTGTAACTAGAGAGTTACAGTCATCTCAGTCTGTAGTGCACAAAGGCCCCTTCTCCATGTCTTAGATGGACACTCAATCTCCTGGGCTACTGGAGTCTGTCAGCTCTCCCAGAAGTTTTGAGTAGCTAATGCTTTACTGATTTGACTCCTCAAAATATGTGAGCACCAGAGTATTTCATTGGAGGTTCCATGAGGGTATTGCCAAGTACAGTAACCTGCTCAACCTAGGCTTTTATTTTGAAAAGAAACAATGAAACATTTATATACTTGTTTAAATGCTAAGTAGTTTTTGTTTGGAAGCCAGATGAAAATATTAATTATTCTTACAACCTTAGTCAAGGACAAAGAGCCTGTTGATGAGCTTCAGAGGGACTTCGTGTTACATAAGTGGGTTATTAAATGGCAAATGAAATTCTGTGCTGAAAAAAAATAATAAGGAACAAGGAATTCTTAAATCACTTGTCAAACCTCACAGCATTCAAGACTAACAGCAGTAGAAGAAGAAAGGGACAAAGGCATCTCTAAAGATCTCTCCTCAATGTTCAGCTGCAGTAAAAATCCTAATATTACAGTGCACTAAAAATGAGATCGAAATATTTCTGATCATGTCATAGTGCCTGTCTGTGTTCTGCATAGTGCCTATTCTTGTATGATCTCATCTAAGGTACTATCTGGTGGAATATTTCTCCAGAAGGACAATTCAAAAGAAGAAGGAATTAAAAAAATAGGGTTAATAAGGGGCAGAGAAAGTCCCCTTAGTTAAATCCAAGAAAAATCTCTTGAGATTGTGAAGGAAACAAATAAGAATCAACCCATTGCAACGAAAAAAAGTAGAATGAATATGGATTAGGAACATGCATTTTCCCTGATTAATGTTATAAATAAAACACATGGCATCAGCCTACAACGCAACTTTACATATTTTTTTTCAGAACTAGAAAAAAGAAATGCATCTGTTCGTGTAACAGTCAATTAAATTTGGGATTCTTCTCCCGTAGGAAATTTGTTTAAGATACCTAACTTAACAATGTTCTCAAAGGAATGTGGACCTTTAAATGACTGCTCAGACTACCCAGGCACCAACACCTACAATAGTTTAGTTTTTTGGAGAGAGTATGTGTGATAATGACTGTTTGAAGGGATGCATTTGTTCATAACTGCCTACTGCAAGTTTTCAAGATTTTCTTATATGCAAGTCTTAATACTGGATGTAACACTGCAACTAAACACTCCTAGATCTCATTTTCATGGTCTTGTTCAGACAGACTTTTCTCTCCTATTCATTTCTGAACTGAGAGTATAATCTAATTACACCTCTTGCAGAATATCTCAGTGATATTTTGTAAAAGTAATTAATTGCATTCTCAACTTTTCCACATTCAGACTTTAAGAAAACCTGCTATGGCTCATTATAAGCCTTTTCCTCCCTCATCTTCTCTGGAAATCTGAGGGAGCTATTACTTTCCTTAACACACATCTGTTGGTCACATTGTTAATGAGCAGAAGATAGCCACTGTCTATTAAGTGAATAGCTAACTTTCATAAAGGCCTTGGTATACATAATATTCATTAGAGCATAAATAAATTGCACATTTAACTATCCAGAAGAGAAGAACTTATTTAATAGCAACAGTGATTGGACCTGAAATATAAATAATACTCTGGAACATGAACATTTGGAAACATTTAATAGCCAGTGAGCTATCTTTTCCTCCTATCATCAGTGATATAAGAATATTATAGCATCACCTTGCTCTACCTCTACCATAAAATTAATTACCTTTAGACAGACCTCATTTAATTGCTCATAAAATTGATCTGACTTTCTAGCTTTTATAGCAATCTGTATGTCATCAACAAAAGTGCTTAGAATAAATAAGCACTCCATCCTTTTCCATCTCTTTGCTATAATCACAAAATTAAAACTAGATGTTCCAGTGTGTTTTGGCACAAGCAGTAGATATCTCAATAATACATTAGAACAGTGTACATACATAGGCTCTTTATCATTTCTCTGGTAGAAAGGATATATGCTACTTAATATTCTGACATTGTTGAATCATTAGGATATCACTCCATAAGGGTCACTGTTCTAAAGGAAATGCTGTTGAAGAACTTGGTATAATTTTGTGCATTAAATGGTGTATAGAAAGGACATTCTTAGCAATTTCATGGAAATATCCACAATGGAGAATTAAAGAATAAAATAGAAAAAATAGAATAGTTGAGATAAGTTGAGTTGGAAGAGACCTACAATCATGTTCCTGATGAGTCCAACTGCCTGACCAATCCAGGGCTGACCAAAAGCTAAAACTTGTTTTAAGGACATTAAATTCCTCTTAAACACTGACAGGCTTGGAGCATCAACCAGCTCTATAGGAAACTTGTTCCAGTGTTTGGCCACCTTCTGTGTGAATAAATGCTTCCTTAATGTCATGTTTGAACCTCCTCTGATGCAGCTCTGAACCATTCCCATGCATCCTATCACAGGATAACAGGGATAACAGCTCAGCACCTCTGCCTCAATTTCCTCTCCTCAAGAAGCTGCAGAGAGTGATGAGGTCACCCCCAGCCTCCTTTTCTCCACACCAGCCAAACATAGAGTCCTCAGCCACTCCTCATGGGGCATGCCTTCCAGACCTTTTGTCAGCTATATAGGATAATATATCACCAAAATGTGTTGTTACATAAATAATAGTTCACATTGAGTAGATACACCAATTAAAAAAAAAAAAAAAAAGAAAAGATGTGTGTAGAATTGTTCTGGAGAAATATTTTGTCCCCCAAAATTCTGAAAAATCCCAAAACAAACAAACAAAAAACAAATAAACAAAAGATTTAAGAAATTTCCTCTGGGATGAGCTAAATTGCTTTGCTTCATCCCAGTGTAAAACCTTAGATATTATTTTAGCTTTCTAAAACTTTTGAATATTTAAAAATGAAGACAAAATCACTTCAAACTATTTTATTTAAAAGCAGGTAAAAATGCCAAATCATTTTTTTTAGATTTTATTTTGAGATTTTTTGATTTCTCTCAAAGAACTAATGGAAAACTAATCTGACTCTTTCAACTGTCTATCGACTTTTCATAACTATCTAATTATCTTTTTTCTCAAGATTACTTAAGTAGAATTAGTCTTTGACCTACATATTTACATAGTCCTCATGTCTGATTTTAAACTCTGGTTTTAAAGTACTTGAGCCTAAAACTAGGGAGCCTATTTTAATCCAAACTACCTCCTCATTAGGAAATGCAGTAGAGGTATTTTGGCTAAAATCACCTATCTTTAAATGCATCATCCTGTTGCTTGTGATTCAGTTACCTTTACGCTCTGTAAATTGTCATATCAACACCAAGTTGTGTGACTGGATGCTGCCAAATGCATTATTTAAGGCAGTAACTATGCTGGCTTTCCTGCAGGTGAATTGTAGTTGTCAGATAGAGAATAGAATCAGAGAATGGAATCAGAGAATCATTACATTGGAAAAGACCTCTAAGATTGTTGAGACCAAGGCCAAGGCCACCACTATCCTGGGTCCCCAAGTGTCACATCTGCACATCTTTCAAATACCTCGCCTGAGAGAAGAGGCCAACCCCTACCTACCTACAACCTCCTTCCAGGAAATTGTTGAGAGTGATAAGATCCCCCTGGGCCTCCTTTTCTCCAGATTAAACAATTTAAAATTAAACAAATTCAGCTCTTTCAGCCTCTCCTCAAAAGATTGTTCCTCAGACAAAGCTGGCATGTCTGTGTTCTAACAACAGACAACCATTGTGAAAAAGACAAGAGAGCATTTTTCCCAAATGGTCTTTCTCCATGTAAGTAATTAATCAAAATGGAAATGCAGAGAGAAATTACAGTCAAACTTTATAGAGTAAAAATTATTTGTGTTCATTAAAAGGGAATAATCGTGCCTGGTAGCTAAAAACAAACTAACTAAAAAAAAAAAAACAATTTTGGGGTTGAGGCTAAATTTATGCTGTTTTGGCAGTAGTACCCTTTGGCTAATCCACTCTGTTTCAGCTTTTGGAGTATGGTCAGAAAGATCTATGAGCATCCTGGCCCTGACCCTGCCCATGCTCTTCAGTTCATTTCTGAAGGAAGCTGAGGACTAGGACTGGTCAAGTTGGTTACAAGTAAGTTGTCCTCCTGGCTTGATTTTTGAAAACTCAGGAATAAGCAGCCCATCCCATCTGCTCATTTACCAGGATAGTCATGTTGTTTCAAATTTCAAGTAATCCCAGGCACAACTTTAGTTTTTGTAAGACATGAGGCTGCAGCCAACCCTGCTCATCTCCACAGTCGCAACAGCACTCCTCTCATACCCCCTTTGCTTTGGCTTCCAGAAACCAGGTGTCCCTTTTAGGTGGCACCAGCTCTGGCATTGCAAGTCAAGGAGCTAGACCTGAGCTGCTGAGTGATTTAAGAGTGCCTGGAGACCAGACAAGCTGTCTCAGTGACATAATTGCCTGGAAATCAGCACTGTGGTGGTGCACAGCCTGCAGCCTTTGTGAGTCCTGGAAGCTGGTACACATGATCATTGCTGGATCCAGCTCAGGTCCATGCTTCTCTCCCTCCAAAAAGTAGCCAGCCATATCATTTTGGAGCAGGTGCTGTTGCTGACCACTACACAGATAAAAGGAAAGCATTGTGATACTATCTATTTACACACAGGGTGTGAGGAACTCACTGATGTGTCCTGTCCATCTCACCCCTGGACTGCTCCTTCCAATTCCCCAGTCTGATAGTGTCTGATGGCACTTTGCAGGCACAGGATCCCAGGGTAACACAGGAAGGATTTAACACATGCCAAAGATCTAGTCAAGAGAAGAGTGGCTTGTTCTGAGATGGCTCAGTGTGACCCATAAAGAACAAAGACAACAGTTTCCTGCTCCCTTCTGTCTGTGTGCCCAGATGCAGGCATACACATGCAGACTTGCTCCAGTCATGCCCTATCCACTTCTCAGTGATAGGATATCACTGCCTTGACCTTGTCATATTTCCCTAGAAACCAGACTGACTTTTGTCTGACTCAGTTTATTTGAAGTCTTCCCAGAGAATGAGATTGGCACTCGGTAAAGTGCTTGGGACAGCTCTGGAAAAACATATCATCATGCTAACATAGGTGTCAGGATGAATCATCTCCTCCAGAAGGCTTTCTACAACCCACTCCGCTGCTCGGGTGATGAGCCACGATCCTCCTTCACTCCAAGTTAACACCTCAGCACACGCCTGCAGTAATTGCAGGGGCGGAAAGCAGCAAAAACGGAGCTCTGGGAATATTGATGAGCTGTGACACACACAGCTTTGCCTGGCCCTGGCAACCTCCTCAGTGGGTGAGGTCCCACTTCATCTTTGCTTTTCACCTTAAGGAGGCAGCTAAGCCATTCCTAGGATCATTCCTTCGACTTGTCCTTAGACCCTCATTCTTTGCACTGCTGTGCTGGAGAGGGAGAGAAGCTCCTGCCTGTGCCTCACTGGTCCGGACTTCCAGACAAAAAGCTTCAACAGGAGAGCAGGGAGTGAGTCTTTAGAATCTGAAGTTGAGTCCCTTCTCTGCAGCATCAGTTTCTGAAGGGATCATTTGATTCAGCAGAGGTCTTGATAACTTTCACTATGTGTTCACCACGAGGCAGAGATGGAATACTTGATACTAAGGAATATTCAATAGTAAGGAAGCCACATGAGTTTCATCAGTACTAGTAAATCAAATGTGCCTGGCCAGACTTTACTGTGATTTAGTTTCCTTAAGTAAAACACATACAACTTATTCACACTCCAATTACTTTCTCCTCTTAATCACCTGGGGAAAAAAACAAGTTCTAGATATTTTTTTTTATTCAATAGATATCTATATTTTTTTCCAGTTTCTTCTTACATAGTAAAGAAAAAAAAACCCTGAAGTGTCATTTGGCTTGTTTGCCTGCAGCTTTACATATCACCTTTTTATTCTCCTTGTTATTCATAAATAATCTTGTTATTTTTAATTTTTCATTGAGTTTTTTAAATTCCTATTGTTACACATCTTTACATCTCTTTTTTTTTTTTTTTTTTTTGTAACAAAAGATGACTACACAGCATTCAAGGTGAGGATGTATCATTGACTTATATGATGACCAAACTATATTTATATCTACATATTACTATGATCTAACTCCAGAAGGAAAAAAGGAGAGAGAGAGAGACAGAGAGTGAGAAAGGAGATTTGTTTTATTTTTAGGAAGATAAATGTTAGCTGTTGCCAAATGACTTCAGCTGGACAAGAGGGAAGCCGTGGGACAGATTTTGAGATATCTCCATGTTCCACTACTGAGAATCTGGCTCCCTCTTTGTGCCCTTTAATTATTTCACAGCACATGTGAAACTTCATAACGCGATTTGGAATTGGAGTTTTAGTTGTCATGCTGGCACCATCACCCTGTTTTCCTTCCTTTCCCCTCCAATGGATTTTCATCTCACAGACAGGAAAGCAGGGAGGGTAAGAAAACAGTAAAAAGGATCTTTTTAATTCTCATTCTGTATGGGGCCACAGAAATGCCTTAAGCTAAACACAACACACTGAAAAAGAAGTGGGAAGAGATTATCAGAAGCCTGGCAAGAGGAGAGTGCAGTTGGTGGTCAGGTAAAGGCTGCTTTGGAGGATAAGCATTTTGTGTGTTATCAGTGCAGGAGAGAAAACAGTAGTTCCCTACACTGAAAGGAGATTAGAAAGCAACAATAGCCTTTTCTGTACACCACAGGCCAATCTGCTAACTGCATGGAAAGCTGAGAAGCTGCTTAGAGCTGATGTTTGTTTAATTCTCACCTGCACCCACTTGAACTGTGTAAATGACGTGGTGTTTTTCCGAACATATGCATATGTTTCCATGTGGCACCATTTTGTGAAAGGGCTTGTGGCCAGTTAATCTAGCAGTGCTAGATTTGCTGGGAGTATAAAAGACAACATCCCTCTCTCACCCTGGGCAGCCTCGTGGCTCCAGAAAAGAATGTGGAAAAAGGTTACTTGGCTTTTTTTGTTGTTGTTTTTGTCCGGTTTTGGGGTTTTTCCTCTTTGAATCAATAGTAATGGGTAGCTGATATTAATCAGGGGTGTGTAATACAGAATAAAGGCCAAAGCAAAGATGACCTCCTTTGCCAGAGGAAAAGTCAGGAAACTCAAGCATTGGCTCAGTTCAGACCCAAGACAATTAACTCTCTTGATGAATCAGTACATCACATGTAGTTTTTTGGAAGAAAGAGGGTGATGGAGGAGCAGTACAGTCAGGTTGCCAAGACAAGAATGAAGATTCAGGGACACACGATTTTTTATTATTTTTATTATTTTTTGCTGCTACTGATTTTATATAAATATATATGTATGTATATACATAAATGACTTTATATAAAGAAAGTTAATTCCTCTGGCTTGAAAGGTACTAAGTACACATTATTGGTATTATTGTATAGAGATGATGGATTTTTTTTATTCCACTTGCAAGTCAGCTTTAAAAATGTGGCTGGATAGGCATCTTAGCTGTGTAGGCAGAAAGCTCTGCACTCTCAGAGGGTCTTTTGTTTACTAAACAATGGCAGAGGGCAGACCCAGGAAGCCTTGCTGTTGCTTTCTTTGCAGAGTCACAGCATCTCTCAAAGTGCAGGCTTATAAAATGTAAGCTATCAGATATTAATTACACAGAATTTAATACTTGCACACTGTCTTTTCTAGCTGAATAATTGATTTCTCATTGCAGCTGTCCTGCCGGCTGTAGTCTGTATTGCGATTACTGTTCACAAGCTGCTCAGTGTTTCTATCCTGTGGGTATGGGTATTGCATGATGGCTTCACTTTTGCTCATTTTTAATTTCTATTTATGTGTAGTTTTATTTTCGCAGCCACTTTTGAATCAAAAGAAATTATAAGGATAGCACAGTGAAACAGTTGCATGAAACAGATTTTAACCATCAATAACCCTATTGTCCACTGACACAGGACCCAGGATTCAGTCCCACCTGACAGTATCTAAGTCCCCTTTCTGTCACTAAATCCTGGTGTAGCTCCGAAGAGGAAATATGTTCCCTGTCACACACAAACATGCAAACATGAATTCTTCCTTCTTTTAAAAAAGAAATACATTTTTTGGTATAATCAGCTTAATAAAAAAGTTCTTTTCAAATCGAGTAACCAAACAGATAATGTTGGAAATATTTTCTGTTATATTTTTTCACTCTTTTTCACAATGTATTGTTAAGAAAAGTCTGTGGTTGTTGTTTGTTGGTTTTCTTTTTTTAATTATTAAATCCAGTAAGGCTTTCTCTATGCTTTATGCAAGTTAAACCTCTGATACTTGGTATATTCTCTCCTCTCAGTGACTCAAACTCCGTGACAAATCCTTTTCCCCATGATATTCTGGTGCTTCCTTTTATCCAAGCTGTCATCATCTATTAAATTACCATCTCTGTATTCTGGGTACCTTAGACGAACAAGAAATCCATTCCATGACATCAGGAGGTGGAGTCTAATGGACTGACTGGCTTATGAGTTCACTTAAAGCATTTCAAAATGGAAAATTTCTGATTTTCTGGCAAAATATTTTTTCTTTCAATTTTCAGTTGCTCCAATTTTTCAGGGAAAAAAAGAAAGTTTCACTCATGAAGGTAATTTTTTACATGCCCTAAAAAACATTATCTACTTAAAAAAAGAGTGGAAAATATTCATTGAAATAATGCATTGTTAAAATTATGGCTTATTTAAGATTATGTCAAATTTGCATTGATGCTAATAAACTGCTGCCTTAATTATTATAGTTTTTATACTTTTTTATGAAGGAATAACAGAGAATATGAACTTTATCTCGCTGACTTACCACAACACCATCCTCAGAAATACTTATATTCAAGTGTCTGCTGGAATTGCTCAGCTCTTCCCTTGTCTCTGAAAAGCAAGCAATGCTGCTTGTAGAGAACTCATCACAGATGTTTGAATTAAACAGAAACACTCTGATGCCACCCCACCTTCAGAAAACGCAGGTGCTCTGAGTGCTACGTGTGATTTTATACAAACCTGTTGCAACAAGCCACTGAAGTGTGTCTCTTTTTAAAGCCAAGAAATCCAGGGAGGAAGCTCCTGCTATGGGGCACTAGTGCTGAAACAGAACAAACCAGGGTTATTAAAATAAAGGCACCAAACGGAGAATGAGACTGTGAAACAAATACACTTGTCATGGTTCACTCGCAGCCTCTCTGCGGTGCTGAAGCTGAGTTGGCCACATGGCCACATTAGCCATTCCATCAAGGTCAAGAATCCCGAATGAGTTGCTATGGGAAACAAATTACTGAGGTGTCAGCTGGAGCTGAAGGTTCAGATATGAGGGAACTTTACCCATTATATGCTTGAAAGGTTTCCGGAACAACAGAAGCTGGAAAAGAGAATACTGGTAATAACAAGACCAAGAAAGCAGATGTTTCACTGACCTTTGCTCTGTGCATTCGGACAACCCATTTGCCAGCATGCCTGAGTGGACCAGAAAGGAATTGCAAATAAGGTTGGCTCTCCTGAGGCACAAGTAAATAAATTATTTTTTTAAAAAATCAGATATCAAGTGCCTTTTTTTTTTTTTAGAAAGATATGTAAAAGAAACTCAACAGCATATGAAACCACCTGGGACTCATGCCCTGTTATTAAAGGTGAGGAGAGAGAGCTCTGATTTTATTACGGCATTAATTTCAGTGGAAGGAGTTGAAAGCTGGAGAGTAACCCCCCACCAAAACCCAGTTTCATTCACTGTGCTCTCTTAGTTAATGGTCACTGTGAACATGACCTTGTCTGGAATTGTCTGTGGAAAGAGAACTTGGTGGACTAGACCTTCTATCCAACACTGACATTCCTTTTTGTCAAGGCACCCTGCTACTCTTGACCCCATGACACTTACCTCCAGATCTGTAGAACCTGGATTGTTTTCAGTTTCCACCGAGCACTAACTTTGACAAAGGAAAGGATTTATGCCTAATTACTCACAGACTTATTCAGGAAAGTTTAGGATAAATCCTTCTCTCCTAGTTTGAGACTGCTGATCCAGCTGCTCACTCAGCAGCTAAGGAATGGCTTGCAGAGGATGATGCTATCACCAAAAGAAAAATTAAGCATCTTGTCTTTATCACATATTTGTTTAAATTTCCTCATCTACTTACCTTATTTTCCATTGCAGAACTTTACATTACCTATCCAGGAACAAGAAAAGGATTTCCATTTCTCTGCTGAGACAGAGGGAGAAACATCTGCTCTTGAGACTCCCATTGGATGTAAATACTGGATGAAAGAAATAGGCATAATTATTTCCATTAATTAAGATATTTTGACTAAATGGCTAAAATTCTGGCTTACTATTTCCTTGACTTCAGGATGTTTTTTCCCAGGGACTGTATTTTCTTCTGCCAGTTGTTCCTCCTATGGCTTCACATTTGAGTCTTCCTTATTAAATATTTTAGACATGGGGCTGGGAGAAACAATTAGCCATGAACATCTATGTGTTAACACCTTGCATCATTTCTACACCCTCTGACCTACTAAAAATCTTGAAAAGAGATATTACTGGGTAATTTTCATAGAAATACAGTAAACAAAACAGAAAACTAAAGACCTATGTAGGAGGTCTTCACTTGTATCTGTACTTGTATCTGTACTTATGCATTATAGCCAGGACCTCAGTGTTCAGATGACTCTCAATACAAATATAAAACATCAGGACCTGGAGATATATTTTATAAAGGACAAAAGATCAGGCAGTGAAACTCTTATCACTTCTGTAATAAGCCATTATTCCTCCTCAAATATTTGTCTTTTTGGCTTTCTCACTGTTTAACTTGTTGGATTGTAATGATCTAGAGCGAGTTTAAGCTCTAAAAATAAAGATATTACATTTTAACATGGCAGTTACAAGCTTTGATGTTCTGAAAAAGTGTTTTTTTTCTTTTTACCTTTGGATTAGACTTTATTGCACTTAAGTATTGTGCAGGAATAACTGAAGGTAATGTCACTGACAGAACTGTGCCAGCAGGAAGCTCTGTAAATCAAACCAGAATTTGTACACTGTCTGATAGGTCTTTTGCAAACATCTGCTCTGACCCCTAATTTCAAAGAAGGGGTAGTAGGGATTTTTTTGTGCAACTGCAGTTGTGAGTGCCTTTCCCATTCTCAGGCAGCCTGAATTGAAGCTACACTAATGAGAACAAGGAGATTTCTAAATGGAGAGATGCAGCCTCTGCCTGCTGTAGAAGTTGTTGCCAGTGGGTTTTCTTTTAAGCCTTTGCTAGTTAATGTCATGGAGCAAGCACAGGTATTTCTGGAAATGCTCTGTGAAAGACCTTGAAAATAAACTCCATCTATTTCAGCTGCTGTCCTTAGAGCTAAAGTGCAAATGCTTCTGCATTTAGGATATCTCTGCAACTGGAGATTGCTTTGCCAGGCACTGAAATGGAAACGCCTGGGGAAGTGGAACAGGTGTTCAACTGCGCACTGCAGCCAGAGCAAGAGTGGAAAAATACCTAAATTTGAGGACCCAGAGAAATAACAGGAGAACAGAAAGCCTAAGCAGAGCAAAGTTTCATTGTTGCTTAGGTGAAGGTGGATTAGCAATGACTTGTAGATTAAGGTAAAATAGCAAAGATAAGATGACTTTGAGAGTGTAGATGTTAAGTGAAAATACACTGAATGTAGAGAAATTAACTAACTTAATATGAAATTATACACTGGAGTGATGTCATTACAAGAAATCTTGAAACAGTTATAAAAAAAAAAATTCCTGAATGATTAAATTTCTTGTAAGAAAAGTGAGTGCCTTTTTCCTATGAAAGACAGGAAACTGCTTGATTTAATAAGTTGTGTTCAATACTGACTTAGCACTGGTTTTATCAAAACACATGCCCATTACACCTGTGTTAGACAAGTCAGTGGCCCAAAATGAGGCAGGGTGAGCATTATAGTGGTGACTTTCACCTATGAGTAGCTAAAAAAGTTTTGCTCTTGTCTCTGCTGCCCTGGGAAGGGACTAAAGTGGTTGCTTGCAGTGCAGGAGACAGGATCAATAACCCAGGCATGCTCTATTTTTTTCTTCTTCTCTTTTCCCGATTTTTCTTAATAAAAGGGGAAAACATTTACTTAGCACACCCGAAGGTCAAGTTAGACAGCAGATGACAAATGGGAAGAAACTGTGATGGACAGAAAAAAGAAGAATCAACATTGATGCAATAAACTGGTATGGTGGATGGGTGAGCAAAAAGAAATAGAGGAAACACAGGAAGTCAAAGCAGATCCAATCTCACCACATGGCTGAAGTGGGTCTAGAAGAAGAATATATGTGTCCCGGAAGGTTTATACTTAGAATAAGTGAAGTACAAAGTCATTAAATCACTTGTACAAAGCCAGATCAACATCATCATTCAGGAAGATGGTCTCAACCTCAGCAGTTTGGGAATCATTCAAGTCAATGGTGATAAATCTTGCCTGCTATTAGTGTTCCTGTTGTCTTTGCATCTATTCTCCTATAATAAGATATATGTTGCATTCTGCTTCCCCCTGCACTCCTTGTCAAATGGACACCCCTTGGCCAGGGCCGTCATCATCCCTTCATCGTGTCTTTCAAAAGTTGTGTTACTAAGCATGGGAAGATCAAAAATTGTCATGTAAACATGAGATTTTCTGTGCTGGAGCAGCCTAGGTAGGGTCCATTAAGATCATATCAGCCTCTGTCATTGTTGAATACCGATATCTGCGTTCACAAAGCACAAGAAATGTCGACAAACATGAAGTAACTCAACCATAGAGGAACCTTTCCCTTAACTCCATTAGTAAGTGATTGCCTTTGCAGGCTGTAACAGTAATGTTTGTGCATATCAAAAAGTGAAGGTTTTATTTGAGATTTTTTGCAGGTTTGTTTTTTTTGAACCCATATAAATGTAATTTGAGATGATTGTCATGTATATAAAAACAATCAAGTGTGTTTTACTCTGAAAAATACTATTTTAGACACCTTATGGCAAACATGCTCCAAGACAAGATGTAAATTTTTAATAGAGAGAGCTTCTGTGTCTATCATCCTTTATATATGCCACATTTTATGTCATATTTCTCTTTTTTTATTAGGAGAGATTAAATAATAACTCACTTTTTTCTTTTAATGGCAGCCAGACCTTTGTTTTTGACATCATATCTTATCATGTCCCTGCTTTCTTAATATCCATATCCTCTTCCATATTACTAGTTGTTCTCTTTGAGCATTTCTGCCTGCTGTTGACTCTCTCAAAATCTGTTTTAGTGGTTAAGGACATATATTTTAAAGCTGTCTATGCCTCTGATTATGCAGATAGATACTTGTCAGTCTTTTTGGAGGTATCTTAGATGCTGAGATTTGCGATTAGCCCTAATAAGACTTCAGTACCCATCTAATTTGTAAATGCAATTGGGCACCGGATATCTTTGACAGGCTGACCCAAAGCAATCAGAGTCATGCGTGGAAGACCCGAAGTGACATACTTTTTGGACTAGAATGTCATGGTATTCAAAATACTATTTTCTATGTTCATTGCTATTTTCCCTTTGCTTTTCTTCATCCTCTTTGCAGTTCCATCATTTCATGCAGCAGATACAAGTGATATAGATGTGCAGTGCAAATTGTCCTTTCTGTTGTGCATACACTCTCCCTGTGTTGAAGCTAAAATTCGTAGAATGGTTTGGAAAAGACCTCAACCTGTTGGTTAGTTCTTTTTATGCAGGTCTGGGTATTACTGATTTTCTGGCTACAAGTGCACACTGACAGCTGATGTCCAATCTTTTATCTAGCAGCATCCCAAGTCCTTTTCCAGTGTCTCAATCCATTCATTACCCAGCCTGAACTGGTGCTGATGGTTGTCCCAACCCACGTGCAGGACCTTGCCTTTAGGTTTTTTGAAATTTATGGGGTACTTTAAAGTGCCTCTGAATGGCATCCCTTCCCTCCAGCCAATCAACTGTACCACCCAACTTGGTGTTATCAGCAAAGTTGTTGAGTCTGCTCTCAGTCCCACTGTCTGTCACTGATATTAGCCATTCTAATATTAGACTGTATTGGTTCCAATTGATTTAGTGGTAACATTTCTTACTTTGACACTAAGCCATTGACTTCAATTCTTTGAATTAGGCTATTCAGCCAATTATTTATCTACTTTATAGTCTGTCCTTCAAATCCGTATCTCTCCAATTTAGCAGCAAGAATATTTTGGGGGACTGTATCAAAGACCTTACAGAATTCCAGGAAGATGACATCCATAATTCTTCCCTTTGTCTGCTGATGCAGCCACTCCATCATAGAAGGCCACCAGAGCAGAGAGGCACAATTTGTCCTTGGTGAACCAGTGTTGGCTGTCTCTAATAACCTCCCTGTCTTCCATATGTTTCAAATTTCTTCCAGTGGGATCTGTTCCATAATCCTGTGTGCAGGGCTGACTTCCATACCCCCAGCTGAGCTTTCTTCTTTGATTTTTTTTTCAGTAGACAAAAAATGAACAAGAAATTTTAATCCCGACTTAAAAAATGCAATGAAGACCTTTAGAGTTCTTTTAGGTGGTAAAGTTACATTTGACCTGTTGTTTTCTATCTTTGATGAGGAAACTAAGCAGTACTGAGTTTAATTACCTGATGTACTTTATGTTGCTTGTCAGAGATATCTGCAGTAGTTAACATCACACATCAATGGAAAGAAGTCTAGTTTTCTTTCTCCAAACCCCTTAGGTACAAGAAATTTTTTAGTTGGTTGGTTAGGTATGGGGGTTTTTTCCCCTACCCTTCTATGGAGAGAATCTTTTGATCATTGTGAATATGGTTTGCATATGTACAGTTTTGGTGTTTGGGGTTTTTGGCCTCTCCCACTAACACAGATCCACATAAGCATCAGCAACTATTTGTTGGAAGATTAGCAGGGAGTATTGCTCCTTTCAATTCAGCAAAACCACCTGGAGTTGTGACCAGCATGGACCTATTTCATGTTTGGTACAGAAAACATCAGAACGACCCTTCATAAGATTGCTACTACCAAAAAGGATCGTGATCAGCCCCTGTTCAGAACTGTGGCTTGCTGAGTTGTCTTCACTGAGGTGACTCATAGCCAGCTGTACATTCTTTATTTGTTTTCAGATTGAATGCTGGGGGGGAGTGGGGGGTCAGGAGGGAAGGACTCACATGCACAGAGCAGAATTTTGATGAGGTCAAACATCCACATTTGCAATTGCTGTTAGTGGGAGCCATTATCTGTTCATTTAAGATGTTATATAAATTATTTGTGGAATTGATACTTCATTGATCTCCTGGAAGATTCAAATAAATGTTGCTGATTCAGTTTAGAATTACATTTAAGGTACTTCAATGCATTGTTGACCAAACATTTCTTTATTTAGCAAGGTTGAAGACAATTTCGCTATATATAATGCACAGAAAAACATAATATAAAGGAAAAGGCCATCATCAGTCACCTCCAATCTCAATAAATTATGTTGGTTAAGAGTCTTAAGTAATATAGGAGTATATTTTAAAAGCTATAGTCATTTCTCCATTCCTGATTGTGTGAAGTGGCTTCAAAATGAATTAAGATCTTTCAAGTCTGCAAGAGGTTTCTTCCCTTCTCTCCATGTTTCTGCAATGTTGTTTTGTTTTGGTTTTTTTTGGGTTTTGTTTTGATTTGTTTGGGTTTTGTTTTGTTTGTTTGTTTGTTTGTTTTTAATCTGGTCATATATATTTTTAATGAAGAAAAGAATGTGCAAAATAGCTATTTTTTCCAACTGAAAGTAGAAAATGATATCCAGTGCTTGGCCTTATGACACAGCTGGTTTCACTCAAAAGACCAGGAAGAACTGACAATGTCATGAGTCTTAAATTCTTGGAGAAATAAAAACAGAATAGAAAATAAGATCCTAAACAAATGGAGGTTCCTATTGTCTTAATCAAACAAAGCCAGTGTATCAAGCACAAAGGGCCAGGCATAGGTGAGAAATTTAAATGTAACATTATTCAAGTGGTATGTTAAAGCAAATTACCCTGGAAATTCAGAATGACTAAAAGAGTAGGGAGATGTTTCAGGAGAAGCTCGTGGACATTTTTGGCTCTGAAAAAGGTACATCACAAATAGTAAAGTATATGTAGAAAATTATGTCCCCTCTCAGAAAATATGATCATAAACTGCTGCACTAAGGGCAAGTGGTTTCATCCCTCTGTCCTGTGGCTAATGACAGGAATACTGGATGAGTTCACTGAATTCCATAATACTGTCATTGAAGGTAATTATTCAAACTCTATGATCACTTTTAAAGACAAGATTGCCACAAGGCCATTAATGTGGGGTTTTTTTATTGAGCGTAACAACTTGAAGAAGTGTCTCCGTATCTCTAAAGGTTGCAGAGTTTGATGTTTGCATTAGTGGGAGGAGCTGTTAACTGCTTTGAAGAATTTGATCTTTTTTGTACGCTGTAAAATTCAATTGGAATCGATGAAGAGTACCAAAGTGTTTAAAAATCTTGAAAAAGTAACAGCTCCCTTGGAAATAAACGACTGAGGATGATTTGGAGAGTATGATTCTGATTTCATATGGGAGCATCTGTCCTTTAATTACTGCAAGAAAGGTTGGTGAGATCAGGTAGAAATGTGTCACTTCTGAAAAAGTCACCCTTGAGCTATGTGGGAAGTCTCACATTTTCTAGGAGGGCTGATGTCAACATTTTATTCTTTTTAGACCACCAGATACTTTGGGTAAGTAAAACTTCAGGCTAGTTAGCTAGAAGAAAAGAAAAAAAAATATCAATCTAATTATCAATTTGCAGCTTAACCAATGAAAGATTTTTATAGAAAGACACAGGCAAACCATTTCCCCCCCTGTTTATAAATACAGAAAAAAAAGTCCTTCCAAGAAACTCAGGATGAAAGTTGCGTAATTTTTACCTCAAATTTCAAGTAGGCTTACTAAAAAAAAAAAAAAAAAAAAAAAAAAAATAATCCTTAAAATCCTAACCTCCTTCTCTCAATATCAGAAATAATTTTATATTTATTTATTTATTTATTTATTTATTTATTTAGAAAAAAAGGAGGATATATCCAACTAAGAACACAGATTCATGTTAGAGCAAGAAGAAGAATAAGAAGTAATTTCTTTCTTGAATTCTTGTAGTCAGTAATGAAATCATATTCCTAAACCTCACTTTCAAAGTTATGGCTAAATTCCTTGACTACAGTACTCTCCTCTATCAGGAAATTATTTCATTTTTCACATTTCCATTTCCGTGCAGTCAAGCAGGACTCCTTATATCTACCTCTCTGAATTAAGTGTCTTGAAGGTCCCAGGTTAGGGTGCTATTATAGAAACACCATTAGAGTTTTGCACTGTGATGAGCTGATTCAAATCACTCCAGTATTCTCCATTCCACCTTTTCTAAGGTGTGCCTAAAAATACAAAAAATTTGCATAAACAGTTATGACAATTGATAGTCTGGTAAACAATGATACCTATTATTTCTGTGGAAAGTTGAGGGATGTTTTTCAGCTCCATATTCCTGTGAAACTAGATGCAAGGATTATTACTCCTTCCTTCCTTCCTTCCTTCCTTCCTTCCTTCCTTCCTTCCTTCCTTCCTTCCTTCCTTCCTTCCTTCCTTCC
>JAWWLV010000088.1:145912673-145937320 GCA_035041135.1 Platyrinchus mystaceus
TCCTTCCTTCCGAGTTCCTTCCGAGTTCCTTCCAGCCTCCCTCCCTCCTTCCCTCCCTCCCTCCCTCCCTCCCTCCCTCCCTTGAAAATCAAACAGATTTAAATAACAAAACTATAGTAAAAAGCAGAAATGTTAATCAGAAAAATGTGCACCTTTTATTAAAGGAAAGGGCATATACTTACTAATTCTGGTTTATAAATTGAATGATCACAGAACAGTTGAACGCTATTTCCTAGTACTGCTGTGTTATTGATGCTTTTTTCTTTCTCTCAGATGTCCCTCTCAGTATTGGAAGAAAAATTTAGCCTGACTAGATATATAATTCAATAAACATATTTTCTTGGAATGGACAGATTGCTTTTTGTTTTTATTACTGAGTTTTTTTGTTTTATTTTGCTGAAAAAATACATTGGGTTTGTGGAGCAGTCACTGCAGAGACTATAAGTATTGGGCTTCTTTTGTACAGAATCATCAGAGCGAAGAGAGGACAAACATAATTTTTTTCTGGCAAGTAAGAGTTTTTAATTGCAGAAAAAAGGGGGTACTGGCAGCAACACTGCAGTTCCCTCAGTATAGCTCTTAAGTTAAAGTTACTTTGAAAGCAGGGTATAATTCATACTTGTGTCATGTATGTAATGTCTTGAGTTGACTTTTTTAAAAAAATCTACATATATGGAGACAAAATATTATTACCTGCCTTTATTATTATTATTATTATCATCATCATCATTCTCATCATCATCATCATCATCATGGACTTTGGCAGAAGGCAAACCTTCTCCTTGTGTTCTTATTTCTGCAGAGAGGGAGCTGGGAAGAAGTTAAGAGGACAGAGTGAAAGAATGGTGCCAAGAATGGGTGTTTTAGTGGTTGAGATGACTCAGTCCTGACATGGAGGAATGTCTTTCCTTTGGCTGCCTGTGCTTTGCACCATTCAGAGCTGAAGAGATGCATAAAAATTACCTAAATGGATTAGATCAGTATTTGGGCTCTCAGGATGGTTAGTAAGAACGCTAAAGACATAGTTGTAGCTAACTGGAGCAGTCATTTTCTATATTCTTTGATTTTCAACACAAGTTCAAACTCCTGTTTAGTGAGTATAATCAACAGAAAAAATGTGGGGGTTTTCACATGAGGCTTTCATGGTTCCTTTAAAAGCTTTCTTATGGTCCTGAGGAGGTTTTGCATCCTTACTGAGCTGGAAAATAATCAGCCTACAGGGGGAACAGTTCCACCACAGAAATTATGGAAATTGAGGTTCTTCCTAGATTTTTACTTGTTTTTTCTTTCTTTCCTTCTCCTTTCTCCAGCATATATTGGCAGTTCCAAGCACTTCCTCTCCCAAATTTGAATGCCAGCTGTCTGCTCTCCTCTCTGGCTTCTGTGGCATGATTCCATCAATCTGACATTGCTTCATCTTTGTTTAACAAAAAAAAAGAAAAGAAAAAAGTCAGTCTTCATGTTACCACATTCACATATATTCAACAAAAGAAGAGCACACTTTAAATGGAAAGTTCCTCTCATGCCTTAACTTTTTTTCCTTTAATATGCATTTATCTTTTCACTTCCCCTTAGTCTCTTTCACATAAGTTAGGATTAAAAAAAAATCCCACTTCTACAACACTTGGCAGAAGTTTTCTAGATAGTTCACAAGATCTATCAACAAGCAATCCATAGGTCTGACCTCGGGATCACCATGTTTGTAGTTGTCAGTATTTTCGGTTACACATTCCTTAATGACACTCACAACATTTACGTTTGTATGTATGCATGCATTTATTTATTTATTTTAAACAACCTGTGTCATCCCCTACGATGTTGACCCTCGTATGTGAACTTGCTCCCTCTTCCATGGGAAAAATCCATCTCTGGGTTGCTAAGTCCTTTGATCACACCTTGATTACTTGTCAATAAATGGCTCATTGAAGCAGTGCTGCTGAAGTGGGCCAGCTCTCAGGAGCCCCTAAATACCTTCATGTGCTGCATTAAATGTAACTCAACCTCCCTCTCACCCAGAGTTCATCTTTGCCTCCCTGTCTGGGAGCCGCAGGAAGGTGACCTGGGAGCTGACCTTGGCATGGCAGGCACTGCTACGGTTACAGCAATCTTTTATCCTTATCAATTTAGATTTCTTGTGGTCATGGGGAATTCTTATGCAAGAGAACAAAGAAAAATCTATACTTTCATATGCACAGCCAGAGCCTTTCCCAGATCCTTTGCCACTTTGTGGTGACCTCTGTGGGCTCAGGGACAGATTCTGTCCAGGTAGCTTGGGGTTTGTTCAAAGCAGAGCATACTTAATATGCTCCTGTTTCCTCACAAGTTTAGTAAAAACCCAACATTTTTCCATCTACTTCTAACTATAATGAATACTGCTGAAAATTTCCAGCTGTAGAATTTATACCAAATGTTTTGTTTAGGGTTGCTATCGATTTCCTGTGTGTGTACTGCTGCAGAGCATTCTGTGTGCTTTTTTTCCTCCAGTGGATCATGGTCCTGGACTGCACCATATGACTCATGATGTACTGTTGGTAATTCCTGATACACTACTGAAAGTTTCTATTATATGAAAAGTGAGGTTATTTTTTTGTAATTTTGCTTAAATGCTTTAAAGATTACTAATCTTTAGTTGGTCGCCAAAGTAAAAGTGCTTTGTTCATATTTGAGGTCTAAAGGAGGGTTTTAAAATAATGGGGATTAGAAAAAGCAAATGTTACCTATGTTTGGAGAAATTTTCATGTGGAGGGTTTTTTTTCTTTTATTTTATAGCCTTCAAATAAGCCTTTTATTTAAGCCTCATATTAAAATAAAAGCTCAATCTTAGGACTTGCAATGAGTTATATGAAAGGCAAACAAAGTCCATTGGTGAAATCTGATACACCGTTTTATCTTGAACCTTGACAGAGGAACATTGGTTTGGGATGGCAAATTGTTTGTCTCTTTCCCCACCACACCTGGGTGGGTGGATCTGCCACAGGCTGTGAAGCAAAGCAGACAAGTACAACCCTGAGCAAGTGTTCATTCATTCTGCCCCTATACTACTCCTACCCCTCACTACCAGAAAGACACTGAGGTGCTGGAGCATGTCCTGAGAAGGGGAACGGAGCTGGGGAAGGGTCTGGAGCACAAGGGTCTGGGAGTGTTAAGCCTGGAGAAAAGGAGGCTCGGAGGGACCTTCTCACTCTCTACAACTACCTGTAAGCAGGTTGTAGCAAGACAGATTATCACGTTTCCCTTCCATTATTTCTGTGTAACCTGAGTGTGCTACAACAGCAGCATTTCCCACACTAATTTGGATCTACTTCTTCAAATCTCAGCTGGCATCAGAAAAAGCAGAGAAAAGAGGACAGATTTCAAAAGCCACAGTTCTGTACCTAAAATTCTTTTGTTAAAGTTCTAAGTAAGTAGTGAAGCCTAGAACAGATCATCATCTATTTCTATTCTCAGCTTTAAATATCACACTATCTCTTTATAAATTCTTTTTATTTTTTCATACTTAAGAAAAGTTAAAGCTACTTTGGTTTATTGGGTGCAGGGTTTTTTTTGTGAAACTGCTCACTTCCCAAAACTCAACGATGTCTCAAACTGAATGGTCTTTAGGACCCAGCACAACATGCAGGATAAAGAAAGATGTCAGTGACATTTTACCACTTGCTCATAAGTTTTCATGGTCTTTCACAGTATTTTCTTGAAGTTTCTAAAACAAGGACCTAAAACTGTTTCTAACACCTCCAGTTAATTCACTCTGATCTTATAATCAAACAAGCCTGCAGAGAATCTTCCAGACAATTTTCTGTAAGGTGTTTGAACCTTGCGGGCATATTTCTAGTGCCAAAAATCATTACAGAATTGAAAACCTCTTAGTCAGGTACAATCAAGTGTGAATCTTGGTCTCTGGGTATATAAATTTTTACATTTAGGGCATGTTAGTGTTAACAATTTGACAGCTTGTCTGAAACAATTAATTTTTAAACCAAAGGATCTCTCCTGTCAAAACTTTTTACCATTATCATAGAAGTGTCTCAGTCCAGCCTGGCAGCAAGCTATCCATTTTCTTTAAAACAAATGGCATTATTATTATTATTATTACAATTATATTATTTACCGTGTGAAACAGGCAAAAAATTTGACTAACTTCTGCCAGATTTACACTTCCTTTTCGTAGCAATATATGTTTAAAAATTATTTTTCTAAACATCTGTATTTTTTCTGTTGGAAAAATTCCTGCTGATACTTTATATGTGTGCAATCAATGTACACTTATTTATTCCAAATTTAACAGATAACCAACACTTTTCTAGCATGAAATTGTGGCATCTTACTAAAAACTTTTCCCGTCACTCTCTGGCTAAACATCAATGATAATAAATAAATCTGGAGCTGTTGTCAGGTAGCTGTTTGCAACTGTTGTTGTTTTAGAAATGAGAGTGACACTTTGAGGCCATATCAACTATCTGAACAGCTGTTTGGATCTTAAAGGGAACTGATGGAAAGAAATATACATCAAATAAATTTTCATTTATTATGATATGTAAAGTTTTGCTTTATTTTAGTAAGGTTGTTTTTTTTTTTCAGCAGGGATGTTTAAATAATTTTCTGAAATCAGCAAATTTCAGTGTTCATATTTATGTCATATCTATGTCAGGTAAGTTTACAGAAACTCAGGCTTTTTAAGTGTGATCATTTTCTGAATTTATCCTGTTCTTTTCAGGTTTGCCATGACACCACTTCCTCCTTTAGCTTGGATGTTGTCATCTATGGATTTTGACACGGTGCATCTTTGCATGAATAATTTATTAAGAAATGAGGATGTGCCCATAAAATCTCTTCTGATAAAAACCTTACTTCAGCTAAAAACAAATTTAATTTCAACAAATACTGAATTAGTTTTCAGTATTTAATCTTTTGAAATTATTTTTTTCTGAATATTAAACTTAACAAATTGTATAATTTTACATAATTAAAAGAAAACATTATAGTGAAATTAACTAAGCCTGGACAGTGTTTGCTTCCTTCAGCTTTCTGAGAAAACTGTTTCTTATCCTCTTTTACTCATGTCATCTTATTTTTAATGCAGATTTGCAAGACAAGGACATTGTTAGCCTAAATTTGGAGCTCATTGAACATTCTATAAACAAACATTACTAAAACTGGAAAATTAATAGATTAAAAGTGGATGGAGAACAGAGACGCTGATTTTGTGCATTCCTGTAGCACTGCCCCAAACTACGTCTGTTTTCTGTGAACATCTTTGTACCCATTGCTGTAAAGTCCATTCAATTTGTTTTTCCCTGTGCCAATACACTCCATGTTGCAGTCCCCAAGGTCTTTTTCTGACTATTCCCATTATCCAGTGTTCCTTTTACATGTGTACTGACAGTTCTTTGGGCTGTTCTTGCCTCTTTCAAAATCTGGTTCAAGAGGAGGGAGCGGCTTGACCTGCAGTAGTGTTCACATTCCTGTTTTTGACTGGATTGACTTTCACTCATATTAACTTCATGGACATCTGTGGACTCCCAAAACTCTTGCTAGGGTGCCCAAAATGCAGAGTTAGGAACTCCTTTGTAGGCACTGTGGTCAGTGTTTTCTTTTGTGACTGACTTAACTAAAAGTCACAGAGGGCTTTGGTAGCAAACACAAGCTAAAAGCTGCTCTCTGAATGTTGCCTCCTCTATCACTGTCTCTCTTGCTGACAGCTGTTAACTATTGGTTCAGGATGATTTCAGTGGCCTTGAGATCAGCAATATTATCTCTGACAACACCGAGATGTGAATTATTATTGATGCTGAGGCAGACCCTGCATTTGTGGGGGGAGATTGTTTCAGGGTTACACCACTGTAACAATGAGAGAGTTGTCAGACAATATGATTTCTGATGCGTCTTAAGTTCTCTAATTGTTTATCATATTGACCTTGGGAGATCTTGCAATCTCCTGTCTGCAACATTAATCAGCTGACATCATCCTGTGCTCCGAAAGGACATTATCAAATCCAAAGACAGGAATAGATCTTCAATGAGAAGGGCAGTGGGGCTTGGTGACCTGAGAAAGGGAATTAAAAAGACCTTTACTTTTTTTCTTTGCCATGTGACCTCAGATGAGTCACTCCCATCTTTGCACTTTCCTGTCGTTTGTCTGATGGGGAATTGTCTGAGCTGGTCTGCACACTGCTGACACACAGGCTGTGCCTGCTCCTGGGCCTAACACTGCTAAAACAAGGAGCTTGCACAGGTTGGGTCCATTCCAGGTCCAAGTTATCATCACAAGGCATCTGCTGTCCTGCAGACAGGCTGAGCCTAGGCCAGTACACTCAAATTACAGTACAGACCTAGACAACATCCCGATCATCTCACTGTGTTTTAAGAATTATTGTTAACCAACAGCTATTCCTAAATGGTCTTCCGTGGGAAGATTGCAAAAAAAAAAGGGTTGGTGGGCTCTTGTGGGGTTTTTTTGTTTGTTTGGTTTGGTTTTTTACTTGGTTTGTTCTCCCTCTCCCCTCATCACAGTTTTAATGTGGTTTCATATTCGATGGGAAGAAAGGTTGAAGCTCAATGGAGTCTGGCTAATGAAATACTTTTGCCACAAAACTACACTGCAGCATAATAAATATATAACAAATAACATTGAACTAGAAGGACAAAAACATCGTGCTTATGAAATGCAAATTATTTACTTAATATTTAAAGGAATATTTCAATAATCCTCACTTAGTTAATGAACTGGGTTTGTTGTGGGATGAAATTCATAAAAGGTGAAGCAAATGTAACCTGCACAGAGATCAATTATTTGATTTCAGCTGCAAATATAATACCTTTCATAAATGGTTTAAATTCACTGGATCCCCAGGTTAAACTGATGGATGTTTACTTTGTGTATCAGTAACACAATCCTTTCCAGACAATGATGGATAAGATTAAATGGCCTAGGGCTCTATTGGAAGCAGACACAAAATAATCCTTCAAATTCCCTTTATGGAACGTAACACTGTGGCTCAAAATATTTAACATGATCACTGATTGTTCTACGCTCTGCTCCATCAGGCATAAGGTGGGTCTTTGGGCTCCCAAAACCGAGTCTGACCCTTTAGGTACATCAGGAATGCTCAAACTTGTGCCACTCCCATGGGCTACATTTGGGAGCTTTTTGGAGAGGGTCAGTCCAGGTAATTAAGCTCAGGCTCAGTGTAGGGGTTTGGCTGAGTCTGACCTGAGTTAGGCAGGTATTTGGGAACATCTGCAGCAGGTCTGCAGGGTTTGGGATCATCTCAGAG
Organism: Platyrinchus mystaceus; assembly: GCA_035041135.1. NCBI lineage: Eukaryota > Metazoa > Chordata > Aves > Passeriformes > Tyrannidae > Platyrinchus > Platyrinchus mystaceus. The sequence goes on from JAWWLV010000088.1 coordinate 145,919,945, forward strand.
CTAGGACTCCAGCTATGCTTGAGCTACCCTAGAACAGCAGCATAGACAGAAAGAAATGTTTCTTAAGTCATGAGATTAAAAACAAACAAAAAAAATCCTAAAAACATACACACATAGCTGAGCTAAAAGAATGAATGTAAAAATTTCCTTATGTTGGCTTCAAAATAAGCAATTGATCTGAAAATTGGTTTAATTTGGGGTGCCTTGAGTATGTGATAGTTGCTAATTTATGCAGTGGGCTTGAGCTCAGGACTGTGCCCAGCGAGGAGCCTTCCAGCTCAGTTTTTGTGCAGCAAAATTCAAAAAATTGCCCAAATTCAACAGGACTGGTGCTGTCTGCACCTCCCAAGCAGCTGCTTTTCAAACTGAGCTGCTTGCTAGGAACGACCTTCAGTCCTTCAAAAACGCAGACACTTGCCCTCTGCTCAGAGTAAAAGGAGAAGAAGAAAAAAAAAAAGAAGAATAAAAGAAGCTGAGAGGGAAGGTAGAGAGAGGAATATGCACATCTTGATGGGAATCTTTTATTTATTTATATTTTTCAATTAATGAATCTCTGACTACTGCTACAGGTCTGAACTTCTATTCAGGAAGAGTGAGGCTGGCAAGATATTCATAAGATAACAGTTAGTGAGGAAAAAATCTATTAGAAAACTATTCAGCTATGTTGACGTGGTGAATGGAACAGTTTCATTCCATTAGCATGCATTCAACAAAGAGAAGTTAATTAGTTTTGAGAACTTCTGATATTTCAGTGAAACTTTGGACTAATTTTCAGTTGGATTTTTTTGCCTTCTGGGGATCCTGTCAGTATTTTCAATTAACAGATTTCCCTGCACAAGCTCTTCAAAGAAATGGTGTTAGAAATAGGGGAGGGCAAGAACTACATTTTTCATTTCATGGGAAATACACAATTCCTTTCTTGTTATAAAAAGCATAAAAAAAAAAGAAAACAGTCAAGTTTTGGGTATAAATTAAGTTTAATAACTCTGAACTAAGTTATACAAATAAATTCACTGTAATATTTTAATATATTAGAACTGAAATGAAAATTCACTGCAACTGCCCCATTCTACACCACAGTAAGCAACATTCAAAGTCATCTATCTCATTTGTTTCTCTACCAAGCAAAAATTCTCTTATAACTCAGGTGAAATCCTGCATCCTTTGTTGTTTTTGAAATACTTGTAAGGGTGTCTGTCACCTTCAGGGTTTGCTCTAGCATTAATTAAACAGATTTTTTTTAAAATCATGAAAGCTTTACTGTGGTATTTGTAACCAGAAACTCCAGTCCACAGTGAAAAAATATAGTTTGTCTTTCTTTGCAGGGGTAACCTGATTTTTTTATGTAAGTAATAGATGCTTATGTTCCATTTCAGCATTATACATTTATCTACAGTAAACATGAACTTTGATCTATTATATTAAATGATGACACCAATGCATCAAACAAATGGATCTTTTGTCAACCAAGTGTCTAGTGAACAAGTAATGTAGCTGAATGATCCCTGGGTCTGGTACAAAGGAATTCTTGGTATAGACAATAAATATGTGTCCAGCTTGCCTTTCTTCATGTTTACAGTTAGACAACAGTACTCAAAGGCTGTGGCTTTACTGGCCTGTTTCTGTATTGGTTTGTCCATCCTGTAATATTGGATCATCTCTTGAGAAGAGCCTGTTATTCTTCAGATATGGTTTTCACTGAATTATGATCATTCCACTATAAAAATCTTGATTTATTCACCAAACTATATTGTCTATCCTTGTTTCCTCTGCCTTAGTGACGATGAGCTTTCCTCAGCTCTAAGAACTGGGAATCCCATTCTCTTTTTCTTCTGTCTTTAATTGCCTCTTGTCCAGACAGTTATTTCGAGTTTTTCTCTTCTTGCCTTCAGGGTTTAAATTCACTGAAAACTTCCTCCCTTTCGACTAAGGGTTTGTAGCAATTATCAAACAAGTCATAACTCCTAGGTTTCTGTACTCTAAAATTAATATGTTGGGGCCTATAGATTTAGTGTTCTTTGCTTTCTTGGTGTTTCTAAACAGTCCAAAGAGCTCTGCTCATAATGACAGCCAGTTCTAGACTTTCTTCATCACATACCCTCTGAATTACAAGTACATCACTGTTAAGTGCCCATTTCTTCCTTGATTGTGCTTTTGAAAGACTCTAAAAGGTGGATTTGTAATGCTTTTTACCTTAGATATTGTCTAGTTTCAGGTTATGCAGACTAAAGAACAGGCAAGGAAGGACTGTGAGCAGATGTCATGTGAGATCTGCTCGTCCTGGCTTTCCATAAGACAGCTCATTACTGGGCATCTGGAAGAGCCTTTGAGTTGTCTTGGACACTTCTCAGCTGTTCTCTTTCAGCTTCCTCCCTCTAGAGGCGAACAGCTTTTGGTTCTTTAGAGAATCTGATGCAGCCAAACACTAGCTTGAAAGAAAATATATGGCCTTTCCTCAAAAGAAGTCATGGACAGCTTTTGACATGGATTCAATATTTGAAAAAAAAAAAAAATTAACCTTTGCATCATTATTGTGGTTTTTGGATCATTTTATAAACACCATACACTAATGTCATCCCAATCAGTGGAAATAATAGAGCTTATTTATTTCACATGGACTACTTTTTGTGAGGTTTTTCTTTTAATACCAAATTCTCAACTAGATGTTATGGTAAACAGCTGTAGATTAAGCCGATTTGTATATATTTTATATTCTCTCTTATCATTTTTGAAGAAAAATGGTGCTGTTGACAGCAACAGCAATAACAGAAGATAGGAGTCATACTGTATATAACAGAATTGTTTTACTTTGATCTGTAGATTTTTGCTGTGTGTGGTGGAAAGCAGCAATGGAAAAAGATACTAAGAGGAAAAATACTTATAGGACTGTTAGCAAAAATAAATAAACTCCAATATCAGATCAAGCAAAATAATGCAAAATCAGTTTGGGGGATTATCATATGAAATGTCAAATATGATGTTCCAGTAACAGAAATTCTTTGGTTAAAGCAGATAAAAAAGTCTCCAACAAAACTTGTCTGACAGAACTTCAAACAGATCTTTGATAAAAATTGATTTCGACGGAACATTTTAATTTTCTGGGACAAATCTCACATATAGAAGCTGGTGCCATAGAATTTTTTAGCAGCTTTACTTCAGTTATTTCATAGTTACACTGATTTGACCCTACAAAGACAAAAGACAGCTTTCCCATGATGTTCTCAGAGAGTGAAATGCACAATACAATATCTTCCTTTCACACAGCACAGACATTGATTCATCATATGAGTCAAATTAACACTAAAAAAAAAAATTAAGGCACCTACTAGAGTAAACAGGTTGTGTCTTTAATTCAATTTTAAATCAAATGGATTATAATTTTTAAAAGTTTCAAATTATCTCTATTTTCTCAAAAATATCACCAATTAGAAACATGTTTTCAAAAACTTTTGCATCCTCTACTATACCTTGTTATTAAACAAACAAAGGAACAAGGAAAATGAACCACAGGATTTTTTTCACTAATTCTGAAGGGAGAGTAATTTCTATTTCAATGAGGTGATTGGTAAAATACAGATTCCTCTTTAATTATAAAAAAAAAATTAAACTCTGGATATTACCATAAAAAAGCAAAAGTAATTGTCTAATTCAATTCAATTTTCAATACAATGCTAGTATGAATTTCTGTTGAGAACATATCTAACAAACCTTTCCTAGAGGATGGGTTTGGAATTCTGACTCAATATATCTGATTTTTAATCTAGTTTATATTTTAAATTTCTGCCCATATTTAACAATTAGAAATATTTACTTGCCTGTATGTATATTTTATGAATGTTTTAATTCTTACATTTCTAAAGCTAAACATTTATATTCACATTTAGAATCTTAAGGTTTAGGCTTCCAAGTCTGAAAGTTTTGGCACACTGAGGATTTCGCAGTCCCAAATGAAGATGGTGGCAGTTCAAAACACACACCATGCCCGGGGTGTTGCAAAATGAGCAGCTTGTTTGTGCCAGGTTTGCCACCTGGAATACGAGAAGGGAAAATCCATGCTCTTTGGTCTGACTCATGTTGGCCACTTGATATTGTTGCAAGCAATTTTGTGGTGTGTAATGGCACATATTCATCAAATGGTAAGAGATATGTTGGTGCTTTTCTACATTGAGAGTGTGACCATATTGGGACCCCAATAAGAGACAGGTAAGCCTCGAATTTTTGCTTTACTTTGCTTAAGGCTTTATCCTAAGCATGGTCTGATGTCATAACAGTTTAACCATTACAACAAACAAGATTTCTGACTGCAACTGGAGTTTATATTGACTGATTATTTCTTTGCAGAATTCTTTGGATGTCAAGAGAAACAGAGTGGAGGTTAAAATACATGCAGGGAACATATGAAAAGATATTTTTGGTGGACAAGGCAACTTCAGAAACCTCAAGTTTAGGTGAAAAAAAAGTCCAATGTGGTTCAGTTTTGTCTTCTTTTCCTATGAGAAATCTCCCAGTTTATAGGTGATCTTTGCATCCATCAGTATGGGGAAACTCAAGCTGGTTGTATGTGAACAAATTCAAATCCAGAAAAATTATTACCATGATTGTGTGGTGTTATGCTCACACTGCTGCCATAAAAAGAGGGTCTGCATGCAAGATGGTTCTGACACACTGCAGTGAGCTCTGCTCTGCTGTTATAGATGCAATAAGTTGGTATCTATTACTGCAGACAACCCTGTGTCCCTTCTTACTGCATTTTGCAGTCTTGGTCATTTTTCCTCTGCTAATTGGGAGGCACATGAAATCCTTCAGACCTACCTCTGCTTTCCGTCTGTGTGTGGTGGAGAGAGACAAAGTGAAACTGGATTACTCCCAAAATGTCAGGTATTTTAATTCAGGTTTCTCACAGGCCACCCTGAGTCACATAACTCTACCAGTAATATTTCAGAAGTGTTTTACGCTGTGATTTTGGCCCAGTGCAGCTGCACCTTCCCAAAGGGTTCCTGGATAAGATTTAACAATTAGACTATTCCAGGGATCCCAGTAGGCAGGTTTCAAGCTGTTGACTGACAGGTCATTAACATAGATGCAGGACTCCTTGCCAGCTTATCTCAGTGTCTGGGAATGCTTCAGGGTACACGTAGGTTATTGGTGTAGATGTTGCTACAGTGTGCAGAGATTTCTCCCTGGATTTCAGATACCTTCCCACAAATAATTTTAGTGAAATATCTGTGTTTCAGTGGAAAACAGCAATAACTAATTGAATAATAATATTTTTAAAAAAAGAAAGAGAAAATAAAAGACCATTGCTTTTATTATCAAATATTCTTCAACAGTGGTAAAATCATTAACTAGACCACTTTTGAGTATTGAAAAAAATCATATTTTATTAAAATAAATTACATATTTGAATCTTGAAGACTTTTGACTACAGTAGATATTAGGACATTATTATGCTCTCAAACACTGTGGAGATTGCAACTAGTTATATACCTGGATATATAGAGAGAGAGAGACTGGAAAAAGCAGTGAACTATTGACTAAGAAATGAGATAATTTTCCTGTGTTATTTAAACTTCTTCAGGGTTTTCTTTTAACTCCAGTACTTTGGGTACATGAGGTAATGAGACCTTTTCTGTGTTGTGGTGGGGGAAAGACTACTTTTGCATGGCCCAGAAGTGTCAAATGTGGTTTTGTATTATGGGAATTACTGTATGCAAAGGGGTTTCCAGATTTTCAAAAGTTTTCTCTGGAATAGGAGCAACATAGCTCAAAATAGTGGGTATTGCTCAAGAACAGTAAGTATCTGTTTTTTCTGACAACTTTCCAGCAAGTCAGAGACTTTCTTTCCAGCTCCCATTAACAGGCATCCATTTGGTAGCTATTATTTCACTTGTTCTGGGCTTCTTTCCTTTCTGCTACCCAAGCTTCTTGGCACCCCTCTGGGTTGACTAAATCACTAGCTTAGTGCTGACAAATAAATATCTCAATGTATGGAAACAGAAGAGGTATAATTTATTTTAGTTTTTCCTTCCCACCCTAGAAAAAATAAGTGTGAAGAGTACATTAAGAACAGAAGTTCATGGGTGGAAATAACCCTAAATTGGCAGCTGTTGTTGTTTTACTTTGTCTTTGCTTATGCCTCTCTACTGAGGAAAAATCTATATGACTGATGCTATGAGCAAAGTAGATAATGATTGTAAAACAAAGCACAAAATAACTGTAATGTAAGTTATTCTTTCCCTTGTGACAGAATGTAGGATTTCTGGGCATGGATCCATTGTTCATTATATTAGGCGTTGTACAAACACAGGCCTACTTGCTGGTCCCTATTTGAAAAGTTTCCAGCTCTTAGAAATGCATTCATCTTTATTTTCATCTGTGCAAAGGGAAAGCTGACATGACATGAGGCTTTGTCAATGCAAGTCAAGTTAGGAAGAGACAACTCGTGCTGAATTGGTGGAGACAGAAACCACATGACAGGTCCTTATGCTCCAAGTTTTCTTCTTGCCCTTGGGATCCTCATTACAATTAGTGGGTGGTAGGGCATTACCCTTTAGGGATACACCAATCTGCCCAGAAATAGTAGAGGGATCCCTATATGACACTTTTTTGTGTTCTGCAGGTACCTTCGTGCTACTGTAAACTTCACTAATGTCTTTAGTATTAAGTGTAATGGGCCCCTACGATGCTTAGTAAAGACACTACATGGTCCTGTAGCATATAAAGAAGTTTGTGAAATGGAACCTGTTCTGATAAAGCAAATAAAAATATCACTGTGAAATAGAGAAAAGTCAACAATCTCAGGAGTCTTATACAGTGGCTCAGGAAACCTGTGATGTTCCTGTTGTGGTCTGTGAGGCAGTAGTTAGTTTTCATCACTGTGCTGGTTACTAGGTAGTTTTTATTGTCTCCTTAAACACTTCTTTCTCAGCCCCTGCTGTATCTATGTGCATTCAGCAGATGCTTCATTACAGTCCTGTGCCGACAAAGGCTCCTTCTGTGCTCAGAAATTTTGTCCCATGTTTGTCAGGGATCATTTTGATGGTGGCATGAACTGCATTAAGGCAAAGCTGGATTTGCTGCTCCTGAATCTCCTCCATTTTGTCCTGCTATTAAGAGATTTGACTGTCTGTCTTCCCTTACCTTCTTTCTCTCTGAGTCTGTGAATCTGGCACTCTCAGAAGCCTCACTCCACAGCACACCCCTCCCAGGATAAGGTGACTGAAGTGAGAGTGATGCCAGAAAACAAAGACTTGGAGAAGTACATTCTTCAGGACAGATGTATTTGTGAGTTTGGAGCAAAATAACAGAGAATAAATGAGCTTGGAAAGAACCTCTGGAGCTCATCTTGTGTATCCCCTCTGTTCCAACAAGTTCAAAATAACCATGTCTTTACTTCTATACAAACCTTTCTAAAGGTCTGTATTTGAGTGCAAAGCATTCTGACATATACATAACCTGGCAGAAAACAGTACAATCCTGCATATAAGTAACATAAAGTCCTCAAGGACTAAGATAATGCTTCTGGGAAAACAAAGATGAAAATAGCGGCTTTCCAAGACAAAAAACCTCCCAACCAATATTCCAATTTTTTCAAAGGCATAGAAGCATTGCTCTCCTGATTTTTCAGGTAGGACTATAAAATGATGAACATTTATGTGAAACATATTGTGGGAGCCTTAAGCCACAGGTGCCTAAAGACACAGTGCCTGGAGACATGTCTGGGTTTAAAATAAAGAGACGGAAGGAAAATGGATTAGGAAAAATGTGATATCTTAGTCATTGACATTTCTTCAATCTACCCCTCCTTAAAAAATATGTAGATATCTTCTAGTTTAAAACAAGAGGCCCCACAGATTTCTGTTTAGCAGAACCTCAGTTGGCCTACTGATAATTTTTCCTACTCAGTGGGTTTGCTTTCTTATCCTTTCTCCTTTTGTCTGTCTCTGCACTGTGGCTGAGGTTTCATTAACATTTTAATAGCTGAGTCTAAATTAATAACATGAGCTTCTTGTCTCAGAATGCTCTCAGACCTTCCAAGTATAGCCCAGCCACATGGTTTGGGCTGGCTGCTCTCGAGTGCCAGCAGTTGAAAATAGGAATGAGAAGTGAAAGTTCATACTTTTTTCTAAGAGCATCAGTTGAAGTTCCATGTCATTAAACTTCAATTAAAATCTCGGTCTGATTAGTTACCAAGCTGAGCTGGTTATGATCTCAGCTTGTCTTTGGAGACAGAATATCACTGCATCTTTCTTCTGAGATATGTAGTGCTCATAACCATATTTTTTTTCAGAAAGAAATGTATTTTCCTGAAGTTTTATTGCTGTTCCTCTTGTTCAGAGTGTGACTCTTTTCATTGGGCAAAAGTCTAGTCCTTCAGACAGCCTTTTTATTCAAGGTCTAATTTTTTTTTACTCTCATGGCTTGAGGAACAATTTTCTTTTCAGTATTTATACAAGGTAGTCCAAAGTGTCATTCTCAAGCAGAGGAAAAACAACAACAACAATAACAGCAACAGCAGCAAGAAAGAACAGTGAAGTATTCAGGTTAAGCGACACTGAACTGTTCTGCCAATTTGAGTTTTAAAGACGAGGATGTGCAGACCTCAGCTTTTATTTCCCATGCCTAAGGCACTGACACTTTTAAGTGTCTTCTTATCAGAGCTTTTTGGTTACCTTTTGCGTCTCTAACCTACGTGAAGAATAAGTTGAACAGTTTCAGGAAGTGTTCCTCTTCAATCACTGAATTGTTAGATTGGTCCTTGTTACAGTTTTAGCTCTGGACAACTGACACTATCTGAATAAGCTCTGGAGCACAGTTTAGAAGCTTTGCTGGGTCTGAAAAGATTCCTAAATATGTTTGGGTTTAACTTTACAGTTTTAGAGTTAAATGAGGTGGACACAGATGATGCTGTGACAGATGATCTCAGTATCAGAGAGTCATCCTGGAAATGTTTAAATTACTAATACCAGTATCTCTTTAGAGATTTATTGTGGTCTCATTCAATTCCCTCTCCCGAGGTGAATGGATTTTTGTTATAATTTTTATCTGTTTTAATATAATGTGCAGAATTCTACTAACTGATTATTTTATTAGCCTGTATAGAAAAATTAATCAACTGAAAAATAAACTAGTATCCCAAAGAGCTTTCAGTCCTGAAAACTGGGAACACAAGTGAATGAAAAACAAAGTGGGAAGGGATTAAGGAGTAGGGCAGGAGTATGAAAATAGTACAGGCTAAATTCTTAAGCCTCAGTCATACAGACATTTAATATCTACTTTTTCTTTAATATTACAGTGAAGTTTATGTTGCAGGAATGAACCTTATTTGGCAACCAGAATAAATGAGTAACATAAAAGTAGAAAAATTCCCTTTTTGATTCTAGAAGGGAAGTGCTGAAACCCCCCCTGTGCTTTCGGTTTGGTTTCATTTTGTTTGTCTTTTTTTCATAGAGACAAAGAGTGGTGTAGATGTTAAGATTATAAATAGGTTCAAAATGCACAGATTCTACTTCTTACTTCACTGTAGATTTTGTTATTGAGCATTAGCTACTGTCCATCACAAAAGGAAATGTAGGTACTTGGCCAAAACAAATAAAGCCACCTAAAGGAAGTACTACAGTGTATTAGTTTCTTCAAATAACTAAAGAAAGAATGTCATTTCTCACAGAGGATGCATCAAAATCTGTGCAAAAAAATGGTAAGAGAGAGGACTATACTTTGTTTTGTGGAGCTTAGGTATCCAAATTAGGTTTGCATGAATGGGAATTCTGCCTACTTGGGATTCACACATCATCTCCTGAAAACAGATGGATGATTGGATAGAAGTGTTTCTCTTTAAAAGATGACCAGAGGAAATGGCAGTGAAAATATCAACTCAATTTAATTTTGAAACTTGGGAGCAAAAATGCTTCTGAGTTCCAAAGCAGTAAAAGTTCCAAGGAGAACTGCTCCATTGCCTGTCCAGGGATTTTGTTGAAGAACACACATAAGACATCATCAGGCTTATTGGGGGAAACACCTGGAGAACAAAGTGATACACACAATCAGAATCGGAATGAAGTTGCAGTTTAGGTAGGCTTTTAAGTATCAAGAACTCTTGTCTTGAGTGTCCTGTGAAAAATGGGTATAGCAGCCTTTCTTAGGCAGATCATGCCATATCCACCTCCCACTAAGTTTTCTGAAGAAATACAGGCATCATGAAAAGCCAAGTACACTTCTACTTGATCATGCTAAGAACAAGTATGTCCTCTGTCAGCCTTACTGCTTTACATATCCTACAATTATGTCCATTTTGCTTTCAGAAAGCTTTCATTTTCACCCCATTCACTGTGTCAATGCCTGATGTGTTGCATATGCTCTCTCCAGTTCCACACCAAACTTCTGCTTGGCTTTGTGGTTGCCTTCAGCTATATTTCTTTCACAGCAATCCAACTTGCATGTAGAGAAATAGCTCTCAGACATTTAGGCAAAGAAGCAACAATGAATGAGACATGGGGACCTATTTTGAGTATTTGACTTCTCCAAGGGAGTTTTCTTCTTCTTTGGTCAGAGTTGTCAATCTCTTTATCACTGAACTCCTTTTTTTGGATTTGAAATTTGTGCCTTGATGAAGAACCTAGAAAGTAAAAAGAGATGACAATCTATTGCAGGTCACTGCAGTACCAGAAGCAATTTTGACTCCTGCAGACACTGGTTTGAGTACCTACTATGAATCAAACACTACTATGAATCAAACACAAAGTGATGAATATCTAAAAACTGCCTCTAAGAAGTGTCTGATAATATCCTTTTTAGATGCATTTCTTTGTCAATAAATTTGTGAGAAGATTTCCTTTCAAAAATATTTTTTTGCCTTCAGGTAAATAGTTCACAATACCCCTGGATCACACTGTGTCAGAACTTGGCTAGAAATCCTGCTCTGTTGAACTGGAGACATTATCTGCTGAAATGCCGTATTTTGCATGGAATGCAAAGCCAAACCAAGATCCAAGTCTGTAGGTATCACTGCAGAACTTTGCTCTCCCAGCAAAAAATACAGCCAGAACTAAAACATTATAGCCAGAGTCCAGGTTTTGTTAATACATTGTGTCAATGTAAATTATTCTTCAGGTTCAGTTGCTTGCAGGGTATTTATGCAGCATTACTGAGAGTTATTAGGTGGTGGGAAGTGAAATTACTCATATTTTGGTACCCTGAAATGGATTATAAGTATATAATATGCACAAAACATGATTTTGATTATTAAATGAGCTAAACATTGAAGTTTTTGTATAAAGATAAAGAAAAAGAAAACAAACAGAGAAGTAAAGTAGAACTTTTCTCTTTGTAATGAAAAGATGTGTTGTTTAATATTTGCTGAAAACCAAAAAGACCCCTGCAAAGCAGCAAAGTTGTTCCAAAGAAATCTACTGCTTTAATATATGCCTTCCTTGGTAGCTTTTATTTCACTTTGGTGAGGATGGTATTAGACACTTCTTTGGTGAGTTGTGCTCAGATTTGACTCTGTCTTGGCTGTGGAGACCAGAGTGCCACTGATAAAATGTAGAAAGAAGGTGATGGAGAAGAACAAGTGATGGAGGGAGTCCTGTTTGCAGTGTGCTGTGTTTTCTGTCAGAGTGCATAAGCATGAATAACTCAGGTAGAAAATGAAGAGGTAGAATAATGTCCTCCTGGGGAAAAAAAAATATAGAAGTAACTAGAGTTCTGTGACCTTGGTCCTGATGCAATACAAGAAATGGTGTCAGGTTGCAACTCTTGATGCAATGCTAGAAATTCTCTCCCACCTTCTCCATCTCTATCCAGTTTTTCCATCAGTGGTACATCAAAGGCATCATCAAAGCCTTAAGTTTTAATGATGAGGAAGAATGAAAAATAGGTAATTTATCACACTTATAACTACCACTGGAGATTTTAATTCCACAGCGAATTAAAGAGCACAGCAAATTGGTTGCAAAATCTTCTTGCCACTGTTGGCTCTGTGCAAAAATACTTTGGTCTATCTTTTTTTTTTTCCTATTTAGAATGTAAAATCTTTTTGTATGATACAACCTGCTACTGATCCATCTCTATAAGAAACAAATATGTTCATTTCATATCTATCTGGAATTTCCCTTAAAAAGCCATCAACTCCCTGGGTGTTCACTTGATGACATTTGGTCATGGAATCATTCTATCTGCATAGTACCCTCAGCTTGAATATCACTGAAACCTCAAGCACAAAAGCAAATGCCTTTGTTAGAAAGCCGTATAAGCTTTGGCATAAAAACAAGAAAATAAAACCCCCAAATATTTCATCCAACACAGCAATTCAGAAGGGAGGGGAAAAAAAACCAACAAAACAAAACAACAAACACAACAGAAAAGCCATTACCAGAAATGATTGTGTGTTCAGGACTGCTTACTTCATTGGAAAGTAAAATGGGCCATATCCAGCTCACCAAGTGTGTGGAATATATATCAAACATTAGAGCCTGACATCCTCTATTGTCCTGGTTGATGAGAGCATGTGTTTGAACAGAAAGGTCATGCCCAGTCATGTGTACTAAGCGTTTAGCTGGTAATGCAAAGTCAACATTTTTTTTTCCTCTTCCTTCTTTCTTTCTTTAGGCAGTAGAACACTGACACAATACCGAGGATTGCTTTGATCTAAAATCCACAGCTTCAGAGTCTTAAAATTTATTTAGATTTACCTTCATGGCAAAACATTTTCTAGCACTGTGTAATCTTATAGTATTTCTTTGTCCAGAGTGTCAGTTTGTCAGCAGAAGTTTGGCTGAGGTACTTCCAGACCCAAATAAAATCTGTGATGAGGGACAGTAGATATTTTTGTACTTCATTTATAACTGCATGTCTGGTTTTGAATCATCCAGATCTATAAGCTTTTCTGTTACTTATGCAAACAGAGAGGTTGAAAAGCAAGGACGCTGTAGGTGAATAATACTTCCTCCAAATGATAGTAGGTAAGAAGTGTGCGAAACAGACATTTTTCCCCTTCAAACTAAATATTTCTGTCCTTTTACAAAATATATGAAAAGTGAGCACTACCAGTAATATTGCCCTTTTGGCAGGACAGCTGTCTTTCCCAGAAGTAGGGAAATTTCTGGGATTTGACATTTGAGACACTATGATCAGATTGAGAGACCATTTGATTTCTGATGGAGCAGAAATTCTATTTTCTCCAATAACAAGTGTTAGATCCAGTGAATTATTTTGACTTTAAGCAATTCCAGTTCTGTCACTGATGCTTGAATAATTCTATGTCCTTATTTCCCCTCCTGTGTTTTGATCATCTCATCTACTCAAAAGGTGCATCTGGACTGTCCTGTATTAAGTATGTATACAATGGTTTTTATAATTAAGTTATTATGACTCCTAGAATCACAATTCCACATAAATGATAATAACTCTGACAATTTTTTGATGTTGGTGTTCATTGGGATGATGCAGACCAGAGAAGCAGTTTTGGCCTTGAAAATTGTGATCAGAGTTTAAATTACAATTCAAATCTTCACAGAAAATGTCCATTTAATCCACTTATTAGATGTCTTTCCATTGGAAATTAATTATGAAACTTATATCACTCTCAAACCTGTTTCAGTAATAAAGACTTCTCTTTATTTCCTAGCAATTGCCATCTGTCAACTGAATGTTTTCCCTAGAAAAACAGAAAAATGAAATGTATTATTTGCAATATCAGATGGCAGAGTTCTGTGTTGTGTTCTGTACATTCAGTTACTACCATTTTTGAAACACTTGAAAGATTCAACACTCATGGAGGAAGTAGAATCTTGTTCAAGTCTTCAGTAAAAACAAAACAATAAAATCTCCATAATATTGAACACTGATCATTGACTGTTCTTTCCTCATGTTAGCTTTTAGTTTTCAGAAATAAGATGTGTAATGCAGATGTGCTCTGTGTGACAGGGGGGAAAATTACTTAGGCATAATTCTGACACAAATACATTGATTATCAGACATTTCATGTGTAAGGTACCACAAAGAAAGGATTAGATGTTTAATTAAGGTACTTGAATGGCATTTGACTTAGAATAATTACTGTAAGGTTTGGCCATTCTTAGTTATTTTAGAACAGTGAGCTGTGGTCAACAAGCCCCTTTTGCATTTCCTTTTGCTGTAGGAAGCAATCTCAGATCTACACGTTGCAATAGAAGGCAAGTGTTGGAGAGCAAATACCAATTAGGTGAATCCCTGGGAGCTCAGATCTAATCCTTATGCAGCTGTATGTGCTTCCTTTGTTTGTCATGTAAATGAAGGATTTATCAATATCATCTCAGTCTACATCTGTACAGGATTTGGCTTGCAGCTGTCTCGGAGCCTTTGGAAGAAACTGTAGAGCTGGTCATGCTCCTTTCACCTGCCCATTTATCCAGCATAATTTTGTGTCATTTTTTTTTCTACTGTGAACTGGAAAGTGATTCCCCTTGTTTCCCACTTCTATACCACTCATGATGTTGTATGTGTTTTCTTCACTATTTGATGCTACTGGTCTGTGTGCAGAATGCCATAACAGGAGGAGTCAGATCTGAAAACCTCTGACCACTGCTGAGCCACAGGAAGGCTCTTTGTGAAGGCATAGGGTACAAAACTTTTCCTTGAAGAGGAAAAGTCAAGATATGTTCTTGGCACATTTTATGTCAATGCTGAATCTCTTATAATCCAAAATGTGCTCAGATGATATCTGCATGTTAGCTTAGAGGTTGCATACCTCATAAGAAGACAAGAAACAATCTACAACAATAATAACAATAATAGCAACATCACATATTTATATTTACACCAAAATTCAGTGTATTTTACAGTTCTGTTACTGTAACTTCTTTTTGGAACGAAACAACAATCTGCTCAGGAGGAAATAAATACAGGATGAATTCACTAGGCATAAATTGATGCGAAATGGCTTCTCCAATCAAGATGAAAAAAATTTTTTTGGTTTCATCAATAGCTGCCACTAAGCCTCCACTAGCTCTTGTTCAGGAGACTTATATCAAAAGGAAGTATTTAATACCAAAGATTTGACTGCAAGAATAAAATAATAGTGATAAAAAATGACAAAAGTTTTCATTATTTTAGAAGTAGGGGGAAAAAGAATTAAGAAGTTTGAAGAAGCAAACTTGCTGGCTCTGATATGTTTTCTGTGTTTCCTTTGGTATGTTCTTGTTGGCAAAGCTAAATATTAAAGCAGATCCAATTAGCAGTAGAATATTCGTGTATCAGGAAAGGCCATCTAATCAGCCCACACTTGGCAACAGAAAGGTGAATGTTTGTCCAATTCTGTAGAAAGCAGATTTTCCAAAGAAAAATGACTCTTCAGTCCTCAGTTACTAGATAGCGGTGCTGGAGTGTGTCCAAAGTTGAATAATGAAGTTGGTCTGGAGCACAAGTCTGAGGAAGAGCAGGTGAGGGAGATGGGGGTGTTTAGCCTGGAGAAAAGGAGACTCATGAGGGACCTTATAATTCTCTACAACTACCTGAAAGGAGGGTGTAGCCAGGTGAGTGTCAGTCTCTTCTCCCAGGTAACAAGTGATGGTCAAGAGGAAACAGACTCAAGTTGCACCAGGAGAGCCTTAGATTGGATATTAGGAAAAAATTCTTCACTGAAAATGTTATCTAGCCCTGGCACTGACTGGCCTGGGCAGTGGTGGAGTCACCATTTCTGTATGCATTTAAAAGACATGGAGATGTGGCACTTGGGGACATGGTTTAGTGATGGACTCGGCAGTATTAGTTTAATGGTTGGACTCAATGATCTTAGAGGTCTTTTCCAACTGAAACAATTCTATGATTCCATGATTTATACTCTCTTTAATCAGGGAAAAGGCTAGGAAATGGGACTCATCAATGACAGCATATGCTGGGTTTCCAAAATCATCCCTGGAAATCATAGTCCCCATTAAAAGAAAAAATGTGTTTCTGTCAGGCAAATACAAGATTTTCTGGGTTATTAATGAAGTTGTACAAACACCTCATTTAAAAGAAAGGAAGGAGAAGGAAGAATTCAAATCTTTAGTTTCTATCTATTTCAATTATGAGCCATGTTCTGTTACTCATTTGATTTGTATTAGTATTTTCTTATTCAGCTCAATCATTAAACTCATTGGGACTACCTAGCAAGGCACTTCTGTCTGAGTAAGGGTGATGTATTTTGTCCAGTGAACTAATTTCCAGAACAGCACACTGGCCTCAAAGGGAAGCAGAATTTACCATCTAGATTAATGAGGGACTGAGGTTAAAAGCTTCAGTTAAAGTACAGCTATCAGCTAAAGCATCATACATTGACACACACACACACACAAAAGTCAGGAGGGGTTTTGGAAACAGTCTTATGTGTACCTTGAGTCTAGAGACTACAACAGCAACTGAATCAAATCACGTACTAAAATAAATTTTCACTTGATTAATTGTTCTCATCTCAAGTCCTTAAAGAGCTTCTGGTAATGAACAAATCTCAGCATGCACATAGTCTGCATGAGTGCAGAAATTGTCTTATATTGAATTCTTGACATAAGCCTTCGAACCAAGATGACTCACAAATTAGACAAGGAATTCAAATAGGAATTTGAGCTTTGCAGAAACACTTTTCCATGCCTGTGAGCCAAACTCTTCTTCCTGTCTGTGTTGCTAAGGGCTATACCTGTCCCAGACAGTGAGGCAGGCTTTCTCCATTAAGATGAACTGCAGTCATTTTAGCATGTGTTTCACATATTTTGCTGCAGACATAACCAAATCCTTCAGATTATTGATTTTATAATTACAGAATCATTTACTTATTGAATTCATGTGCAAAAGGAGCCACACTTTCAGCATAGTGGCCTCAAGCTGTCCTTCATCATACAATGACATAAGAACATGGAATGCAGACTGGGAGAAAAAAAAAGTTCATAGTCTGCTTTATGAATATTTAGATGATTTGAAGTTACATATAAAAGAATATCAACTAATGCTATAGTCAACATTCCTTCAGATGATCAAGTTACCTAAGGTACATAAAAATTGATGCTGTTATTATTAGTAGTATTAGTATAAATTTCCTGAATTTCCTAAAAGTGTCTGTTTCTCTTTAATGACTGTATAGGGAGACCAGAGAAGTGGTTTAACTGTTCAAGTCAGTGAGGTGAATCCTAGAGTAGTGATGAAGGTGTTGTTGACCATGCAGGGCTTGTAAGTAGGAGAGATGTTAACATATTCAAGACTATATATTACCTTTAATATGCATGAAAATAATCATAGAATCATTAGAGTTGGAAAAGACCTCCAAGAACATCGAGTCCAACCTTTAATCCTGCTGAGAACACAGCTGCGCTGGGCAGGGCACGTCTCCAGGATGCAGGACTACCGCCTCCCTAAGATTGTGCTCTA
>JAWWLV010000088.1:145937420-145974638 GCA_035041135.1 Platyrinchus mystaceus
GCATTGGCCTTTTCAGCCATCAGCGAGCCTGTAGCAAGCGTGGGTAGAACCCTTCCCAAATCTTCGTTCGCGAAGCCCAGCCATGATGATGACCTTACCAACTAAACCATAGCACTGAGTGCCATGTCCAGCTGTTTCTTTGGATACTTCCAGGGATGGTGATTCCACCACTTTGCTGGGCAGCCTGTTTCAATGCTTAAACAACCTTTCAGTGCAGGAAGTCTTCCTGATGTCCAGCCTCAACAGGCCCTGGCACAGCTTGAGGTTATGTCCTCTTGTCCTGTTGCAAGTTGCCTGGGATAAGAGACGGACCCCCACCTTGCTACAACCTCCTTTCAGGCAGTTGTAGAGAGTGATGAGGTTCCCCCTGAGCCTCCTTTTCCCCAGGCTAAACTCCCCCAGCTCCTTCGTCCTCTCCTGATCAGACTTGTGCTTCAGACCCTTTCTCAGCTCTATTGCCCTTCTCTGGACACGCTCCAGCCCCTCAATGTCTTTCTTGTAGTGAGGGGCCCAAAACTGAACAGAGTCCTTTTCTGCTGTGCCTCTTTCCAGCCACTCTTCACTGAGCCTGGAGTGCTGCACGGGGTTGTTGTGACCCAAAGGCAGGACCCAGCACTTTGCCTTGTTAAACCTCATGGTCTCAGCCCATCAATCCAGCCTGTCCAGGTCTCTCTACAGAGCTTTTCAGCTCTCCACCAGATTCACACACCAGCTGAACTTAGTGTTGTCCATAGACTGACTGAGAGTGCATCTGATCCCCTTGTCCACGTCATCAATAAAGATGTTAAACAGGACTGGACCCAATACTGAGCCCTTGAAAACCCCACTGGTGACTGACTACCAACTGGATGTGGCACCATTCCTCACCATTCTCCAGGCCTGGCCGTCTAAATAAATAATTAATTATTAATAAATAAGAAAACCTTTAATAAAAATGTATACAGAACACATCTCAAAACTAGGGCAGTCAAAAAAGCTCTATACCTTTTGATGACTGTGGCCACTGAAGTTTCCCAATAATTCAGCACCTCTAGGGGTGATTGCAAGGGCAGTGAACAAGGGTCAGATGGTCTGATTCCTCCAACTTTACAAAAAGGAAATGGAAATCTGATTCATATTTTTCTTTTTTCAAGAAGTAAAATTTGATTTCCCTGAGAACTGGTAGGACCATCATTGATTCATCTACTGGGTAACCTTATATAGCAATTTCACACAGCATAACTGGCTCTTTGGTGGCCTAAACCCCTATTTTTGAACAAAATAACCACAAATCTGATAGTATAAATAAAGGAAGGGAACTACCATATGTTTCCTTGCTTTAAATAACTCCTTAACTGAATGGTAGTGTTTCATAATAAAGTCAAAGGTTTCTGTGCAGAAAAAGAGGGGGGAAAAAATGCTTTCAAGGAAGCAACCTCCCATGACAGAGAAAGAACAGTCTGACACAGAGAAAGAAAATTAAAAAAAAAGACTTGACACAATCTTTTTCTTAGTCAGTCTCCTTACTTATATCTGGGTCTAAAAAGATTATTTTAATTACCTACCTCAGTTAACGTAAGATATATTAATACAGGAAGATTCATTCATCCCACATACTATCCATTCATCTAGTCTAATTTTTCCCTTCCCTATAAAATCTTCCAAAGGATGAAGAGTAAATGGGTTCTTGGTAATAAGATCAAATAAAATAGTATATATGAGAATATTGTGAACAGATTATTTTTCAAGTAAATTATCTTTCCATTAGAAGTATATCTGCTGGGTATTTTTCACCTTGGCTTTAATGTGCTTCATTTATTTATTTAATGAAGATATGAATGACAATGCATTCATTCTAAATTTCAGTTTTCATAATGGAGTGGTCTTTTCAGACCTCAGCAGGACCCATAATTTCCTGTTCTTGAGGGCTGTACAAACATACAAAAAGGAGATTGCTCTTGCTCTGATTAATTTATTATCTAACATAAGCCAGTAGGATACACCTACATGGGCTCTTGGCCTCTGAGCAGACATGAGCTCATTCTGTTTGCATCCAAAGCAGATGGAAATTTTGTCTGCCTGTGCTCCACATTAACTACAAGCCTTGTGAATACAAATAACATGGTGTTTAGTCCAAGCTACCAAGTGCTGATGAAAGATGTTATATCTTAACTTGTGTTTAGGTTTTCCTACAGCATCTGCTCAGCAGCATAGGTAAAGTGAGGTCTAGTTTTCTGAAAATTATTATAGAGATAACTCTGAAGAATACAAAATAGCATTATGGAAGAGAACTATATGATCTTTGGAGATGTCTGGGTGGGTAAGATAAAGGACAAGAGTAGCAGTTTCTTGGGGAAAGACTGAGTAACTGCACATTCAAGTACAAGGCCCAGTCCAAGGTAGAATCAGTGTGCCTGTGTCTGCTCTAGAGTCAATCATGGCTGAGAGTCATTTAACTCTTGGAGTGAGCATTTAACTGTCTAATTATTAGCTTTATTAACTCAGGTACTCATTTGTATTCCCTCTGGAGTGAATGGAGACAAGCAGACACTCCCAGACAAGTTACCTGCCCAATCATCTCAGACACTTAAATTAAAATGGACTGAATGATCTGTAGATGATGCTTTCCTCTCCCCATCTGATTACTGAAAAAAAGAAAGCACTTGTAATTTTTAGGTTACAGAACTGCTTCCCCTTGATTTTGAAGTGCTTGATGTTTCCTTGAGTTGGCAAAGTCTCTCTGTTCTGACCTGAAATTACATTCAGCTCCTACTAGACAGTATTCTCATTTTCCTTCAATTACCTTATTTTCTGGATTTTTTTCTTTATTTTCTGCTTCTCTGCTCTGTAGATTCCCGCTTGGTTCCCACCAACCCCACTCCAAAGAAAATAAAAAAGAAGAAAGAAAAAAATCAAATAAGAATGGTGACAAAGATAAAAGTGATTACAAATCCATTTTATACTCACCCTCACTCCAAGCTGAAATTATCCTGTTCACTGAGGCACAGGTGGTGATTTTCCTAACTTGATTTGGTCATTAAAAATCCTCTAGCTGCTTCAATACTTTCTCCCTGAGGTCCCTATCAGCACTCTCTTCTCCAGTGATTAGAATAGAGCCGATTGGCCTTCTGAACTTATTACAACCCTTTTTCTAATGATCTCATAATGACTGCAAACCTGAGCCCAGCAACCTGACAGATAATGATGTCAATTATGCAAAACTGAAATGAAGGCTTTGAATCTAATAGACTGTACTGGGGGGAGGGGAGGGAGGAGGTTTATTTATAGTTTCACTGAGTAACTGTCATATTTCAAAATATGTCAGTAAAAGTTAATAAAGGGGAGATTGGGGAACACAGAAAGAGAGGCTGGTTACAAGACCTTTAATAAATTTTAAAAAGACAGTAAGCTCTTCTTCTTTCCTTCTTTAAAAATCTTATGGTAGTTTTTGACTCTTGTGCCAATCCAATGAAATTTTACAACTTTAGTCCCCTCTTACTCTTTTCCAGTGGAATTCCTATGGGAAATCCCAGGGCTTGTAGACACATCCCCAGTCAGTGTCAGTGAACTCGGTTTTAATGACCACTTATCCATAAAATCATACTCTATAATCACTTAGAGATAAGAAATTTTAAAAATATTTGTATGCATCTGCTATTATTATTATTAATATTTTTAATCGTGGTCTAATGAAATGCAAAGATTTCCAAATCCTCTTGGTTGTGAACAGCAATCTCAGGTGTGTGGCATGTTGTTTTATCATATCGCCACTTATGGACTAAAACATGAGCAAGCACCTAAGGCAACACTAAGAAGGATTTATCTTTCAGCCTTGAATAACCAAAATTTGTTCTCAATTCTTGGAAAGCTTCTGTAACTTTGCATAAAAACAGTCTTATGTGAGGTGTGCCACAAAGCTCAGTTTGAGTCAGGACATCACATCACACAGCCAGTGAAAAACAGTGGATTCCATGTTCCAGCCCAGCTTTCTCTTTACTCATCTGCATGTTCTAGTCCCAGTTATTTCAGTGATAAATAAAATATCACTTCCAGTGATCCCCAGAAAACAGCAACTTCCGAGCTCTTAATTCTTGTGGTATTTTCACTACTCCTAGTGAGCTGTTTTTTTAGACCTCAAAGATAATAAAATCATGGATCATAGAACCTCTAAGATCGTTGAGTCCGACCATTAACCCAGAACTTCCCTGTTCACCACTAAATCATGTCCTCAGGTGCCACATCCACACATTTTTTGAACATTTCCAGGAATGGTGATTCCACCACTTCCCTGTGCAGCCTGTTCCAATGCCATCACCCTTTTAGTAAAGAATTTCTTTCCTAATATCCAGTCTAAACCCCCAGTGTAACTTGAGGTCATTCTCTCTTGTCCTCTCACTTCTTACCTGGGAGAAATACTGATGTTCCATAGTTCAAAAATGGAATAAATTATTATCAAAATAGGAATCTGTCCCAGAGTAGCTAAAGAAGTTGTAAGTTCAGGACATTTTGTGTGAAAAAAACAGAGCTGAATAAAGGAAACTGCAGTCTTACAGACTTGAAGAATTCAGTGATATGGAGAGCGACACTTGTGTGATGGGAATAATGGCATTACAGAAGGGGGAATGTGTTTTGGAGTGGTGTTTCTGTATAAGGCTGGACCTGGGAAGTATGGAAATTAATATGACCAGGAGGCAGCAATCTTTCAAACTGACATGTTACATTGCCCTTTCTAAAAAAACAGTGATAATACTGTAGCCAGTTCCAGGAGTGGGAGTAAAAATACCTGTAATCAATGCAAATAGATGCATAATATTCTGCAGGTCTGATCCAGTACATAATGCAATTGACAGAAGAGCTCCTACTGATTATCACAATGTTAAACCAAACCTCAGCTGGCAGAGATGTATCCCAAAAATGATTCAAACTTATTTTTCTAACATTATGAAAAAATAAATGCATGGATTTTTCAAAATCAGATACATTTCAAAGGGCTTTAGGATCTAATAATATGTAATGAATCATAAGCACTCTTTATACAATTTATTAGAACACATGTTTGCAGATGAATATTTAAATGGTGTTATTTATAGTAGCATAGGAAATGTACTTGTAATGATCTCAGTATTTACCGGTAGAGAGAGATGGTGAGAAATCCTGCACAGGGGCAAACTTAGAAATCAGAACTGAAAAAAAAAAGTCTTCCAGCCATCCAACTGAAATATCTTCTCACCATAAATGTCAGATTTTTCTTTACAGTGGTGCTACTGTTCCATCCAAGTTTTAGCATGAAATGTGACAGTTTTCATCACTGATAAACACCACTCTCATGATACTGCCTGTCGTGGAGAGAAGTGTCCCTTTACTGTGGCTGATCACAGTTCTACTCCATGGCAGCTCCACCTTGTGACACTGAGCAGAATATTTGAGATACATATTTGAGATCTCAGGGAGATCAACCAACAAAAAAACCCCCCAAAACCAACCAACAAACAAAAAGCCCCACCCCAAACCACCAAAACCAAGGAAGAGATTAAAAATCTCCTGACTAGGGAAAGCAGTCATGGCTATAACTCTATTGCATGGGAACTTAATACTATTCTCTCTGTGTATTTTTTCTAGAGATTAATGGGTGTTGTAAATCTTTAGATGATTTCACTGAGCTCATGGATTTTTGCATATGTTGCCCACAAGTCATCCATTAATAAAACAAACAAACAAGCCAAATGTAATTCATTCTCCTGTTAGTCAGCTTGTATATAGATATAGGTAATAATAAGGTACTTTTTTTAAATCTAAAAATATTTTCCTTACTGTTGGATCTCTTTAAACTGAGAGTATTATTTTTCCTTACTGTATCTCCGATTTTATCCCATGTTCTATACAGTGATGCCTCCACCAAGACCTGAGTATTTGCAGGATGTCCTGGGATCAAGGAATATAATTTACCTCTTATTGGTTGCAGCAGTGGGATGGATGTCAATTACTGAAAAACTTGTTTTCAGAAAGCAGTTCTAGAGTAATTAACTGAATGGGGTATTACAGATTTAGTGTATAGCTTCACTTTTTTCCAAACAGAAAACCATTTCTTTTTTTTATGTGATATTTTTGTTTTAATACTTCGAATTGGATTTAAGATTCCAGAGATATTCTCAGTCAGAAACCATCAAACTACTGCTCATACTTTCATGCCTGCACCCAGCAGAGTGCTACTAAAGGTTTTGTGCTGTTGTAGTGCATGCTCATGTCTAATTTGCTCTTCACTACAACTTCTTAATGTTTCACTATAATAAGCACACTGACCCAGAAGGTGCTTGCTTGGACTGCAGTGTTTTTGATTCGATAATATCTTTATTTTCTACAAAACAGACTACTACTTTGTGAAGCAGCACCACTTTTTAAAAAACTTTCATTCAGACACTCCAGTGCAATGACAAATTACGGCACACACAGTAAGTATTGTAGCACTTCAAAAGCAAAGATATTTAATTTCCATCTTCCATTTAATTGATTGTTTAATATTAGCACTTGTTGCTGAGGGGTATGTTGAAAGGAGAATTGACAGTGGAGAAAATAAGTTGAACCAAAGATATATCTGCAATACCAATGCTTTTATGTTCTCTACATGCAGTTACATCTTGTGTGATGGACAGGAGTATTACTCTTTCTGTCCAGAGAAAAAGCTATATAGCAATAGTTATTAAAGAGCAACAGGGGAAATAGATATCACATACTGAATGTGTCTGGCACTTTCATATTGTTGGGAAAGAAAAGCAAAATTCTAGGTACCAGATATAGGCAATGTTCTAGTTCAGCTTCTGTGCCCACTTCGCTTAATGTTTTTTTCCAGCTGTAATAGCTTTTTTCTTTTGAAAATTACAAAAAGTTATTAGTTTTTCTATAAACCATAAATTCTATGAGGTTTAGGAACAGACTTGTATGTCTCTGATTATGTGACTAACCCAGATGTGATTTTCTTATCATTTAAAAAACCAGTTGATTATTGCTTACTATTCTCTGTATGTCAAACAGTAAAACTCCCGGACTTTTAAAGTAAAAGCCTACTGTGTTTTGCCCTTCTGAAATACATAAAAACAGAAAGCCAACCCTGAGGAGCTTGCAATGCAAAGATAAAAGAGAACACAGCAGGTATATATGACAGACAGATGGTGAGCACACAAGGTATCAAGAGGACAGTCATTACTGGTGTCATAAACAGCAGTCATGACCCACCAGCTGCCTACCTGCTGCCAGGAGTTTCATAGACACCCTGACAGAGATCAGAAGAGGAAAAGACGTGAGGTGGAGGTTGGCTAGAAGTATTACAGAAAGACTTCAGTGGGAATTTTGGAATGTTGTTGTATCTCATGACTTGGCAAAGCCCTTGGGCATGGGGGTAAGTAGGATTGTGAATTCACCTTTCCTTAGATCATCCACGGACGGACTGACTTCATGGATTTTTTTTTTTTCTTGCCTCCCAAAAACAAGACAGCATTATTA
Source organism: Platyrinchus mystaceus (assembly GCA_035041135.1). Lineage (NCBI taxonomy): Eukaryota > Metazoa > Chordata > Aves > Passeriformes > Tyrannidae > Platyrinchus > Platyrinchus mystaceus. The sequence goes on from JAWWLV010000088.1 coordinate 145,944,897, forward strand.
TGAGGTACATGGGCCCTACAAATATGCCTCACTTAAATTTCTTATTCGTCAGACATAAAAAAGACATCAGGGACACAGAAAATTGGAGCCCTTTAACCAGCAACAGACACAACCACGAACTTTGAGGAGGCAAAGTACGCTCCATTCACTGCTGCTCAGTCACCACATGGTCTTTGTTATTCTCCACCCATGGCAAATTCAGACCTTCTAGTGTGTAAAAGAAAACATCTGAGGGTTCATAGATGTCACTGCACTTCAGGGCATGTGTGCCTGTGCAGCTGATTGTGCAGTGTCAGGATAGCCCTGGTCCTGGCACAGCACTCCAGCACTCACGTCATCCCTCAGTCCTCCAGGCCAACCTTTGAGACTTGGAGAAAGTGCGTGTGACAATGAATTTCCTTCCCATGTAGGCTTTGCCTAGTGGGATGATAACTTTTTGAGACAAGCTGCCCTCTAAGAGCTGGTCTTCATGACTGTTAATTACTGTTGCAATGGAAGTGAAAAAAAAGAATCAGAACATGCACATAAAACCTCCCGGTTTTGCTCATGCAGCTCCCTCATACAGCCTGAGGTTATCAAGGAAACTGTCATTTGCACAACCCTCCTGTAGGGAAATGTGCTAGTAGTATAGAACAACTATTTGGGAAACACATTTTGAGAAGCATGAAAAAATGTGTAAAAAGTGCTGGAGAATCAACATCCTTCCATCACCACATTTTAAGTTCAAAGATGAGATCATCTAGTGCTGGATTTGCCATAGAAAGCATTTTTTTCTTCTTCTTTTTTTTTTCCCCAGAGGATAAGTGCCTTATCATTATTTATCATCCAAAACACTAGGGAAAAAAAGCCACTAGTCAAAGGTCAATAAATAAAAATTGTCTTTGACTCAAGATTTCCTTGATCCACAGTAAAACAGTGAAGGGAAGTACAAAACACTGGAGAAAAAATACAGAAAACAAACAAAAAAAAATTGGTTTGGAGGTCCTTTCATCCAACTTCCTGCTTTCTGTGGGATTACTCTCCTCAATGGATTTCCAAGGGCTTGTTAGATAAATCTAGAAGACTTCCAAGGAGGAAGAATCCACAAGAATGATCATTTGATCGGAAGAGCTGATGTTCATTATGTTTTTTATTTCATAAGTATGACCACCATTTACACAGAAAATATGGGGCTACATGGAACTTTAGTATGACCTAATAGGATTATTTGCACATTGTCACATTTTCTTCTTATTTTATTTCATTTTTGGTTTCCATCTATAGCAATGAATTCTTACATCACTGAAGATAATCATAGAATCATAGAATCATAGAATCATAGAATCATAGAATCATAGAATCACAGAATCATAGAATCATAGAATCATAAAATCGATTGGGTTGGAAAAGACCTCCAAGATCATCGAGTCCAACCCTTGGTCCAACTCCAGTCTGTTTACTACATCATGGCACTAAGGGCCACGTCCAATCCCAGTTTAAAAAGCTCCAGGGATGGTGAATGGCTGGCCATTCCAATGACTGATTACTCTCCTTGTAAAGAATTTCTTTCTAATATCCAATCTAAATTTCCCCTGGCATAGCTTAAGCCCGTGTCCCCTTGTCCTGTTGCTGGCTGCCTGGGAGAAGAGACCAACCCCCACCTGGCGATAACTTCCCTTCAGGCAGTTGTAGAGAGTGATGAGGTCACCTCTAAGCCTTCTCATTTCCTTTGTCTTTCTAATCAAAAGCTCTCTTTGATTTTTAGCTTTAAAGTACTAAATTTCAATTATTCCTTTAATAGAATTTGCATCGAGTTTATGCATCAATGCTTTGGTAGTGGAAGGGATGCAGGGGTGGCTTCTGTGACAAGCTGTTCCCATTCCAAGTGCTGTTCAGAAATTACCAGTAATCTGAAATTTTTTTTTTTTTGGTAACTGTTTTTGCAAAAGATTAAATTCTTCAAAGGAACCCTAAATTATTACAACAACAGCTAAAAAAGAAAACAAACAAATCCACCCCTAACAATAATAAGTCAGTATTTCCTTTGCTTTGCATATTTGGTAGTGTGAATGGGATAAATGGATCCTTCAGTTAAATGAAATAATACATGGTTTGCTGCATCTGTGAATTAGCTGCATAAAGATAACTGAGGCAGGTAAATGCTGAATTAAACTGGATGATGTATATTAGAGAACCAATTGCATCTGTTAGCAAATAGCCTTTCTATTAGGGTGCCCACTAAGCACTGATGCCAAGCCAGCACTTGAAATGAATGGTTTCAGATCCTAATTTGATAACTGGTATAGATGTGCTGAAAGCAATGGAACTGTGTTGATTTGGGGTACTTAACAGAGAATAACTGATGACTTAAAACAGAAACATTATTCTGTAAATGCTGAACATCTGTGTTCTCCCTGTGACTGCCACAATTGAGATGAGATTTTTTTAATCCAATTTTCAGGATGTATTTAAATTGGAAAATTAGACATTCCATCTACTCCATATGGGCCTAAATGCTAAACTTTGGAACCTACAGCTTTTTAGATAGTTAAGGCTATGATACACTCTGGATTACATTCTGAGCCAGGATCTCATCACAAAACTTTGTCCAAATTAGAGCTCTGAGGGAATTCCTTTGCCATTTTAACTCAGATATCCTAAATAATACCCATCTTAGATGACATCATGCCCTACACTCTCCAAAGAAATTGGTTTTGCTATTAATAGCGTTTTTTCATTCATAGTTTCTCTCTGAGCCACAATGTGGCCAATCCTGTCACAACCTTGCTGTCACAGAAACCATAATTTTTCTCTTCTATAAAGTATCAGGTTGCCACAGCAATTTTTGTTCCTAAATACAACTGACTTGTATGCTAAGGTAGAACAGAAAGTCATAGATAATGAACATCTGAGAATTATTAAATGTTGCTATAAAACAAAAGCTGAACAAAGTCATTTTATGGTCACAGGAGAGAGACCCTGATACAAGCATATACGTATTCTTACCTTTAAATTAACTCCACTGCAAGGCTGTGAGAAGCCTGGCTCCATTTTCCAGATGACCTCCTTGTGGTTTGTTGGGAGCCTGTTGTCAGGTCCTCTGCAGGTGTCCTTTCTTCAGGATGAACAAGCTCCTGTCCCTCTAACCCTGATCACCTCAGTGCTCCCCACTGAACTTCCAATTTGTAGGTGTCTGTCTTGTGTGAGGGAAGACAAAATTGGAGACATCATTATAGATGCAGTCTAAAATGTGGACTGATTCCATGTGCTTTATCAGTCAAAAAAGTGGTCTGAGCCTAAAACTCTTCAATAAGTTTGGGCTGCCTCTCTAGCTCACTGGAAAAAGATGCAAACTCACAAATAACAGATCACCTGCACTGGATACCTCTCTTCTCTTTCCACTGACTGTAGAGAGCAGTAGAGACTGTAAGTCTGGTGGTTTAGTTTAGTAGGGATAGGAAAATATTCAGTAGTTAAAGGCAAGGAAGATGAATATCATACTTGTAGACTTCTTTGTAATTTCCAGTAAAAATTGATACTGCAAGTAAAAAGTTGAGGCAGCAACTGAAGGCTCATAATGGCACATTTTGTGCTTGGTCTGCTGCAGGAATGATGAGAAACCATTAGTTTGCAGTGCTGACAAGACATGAACCTTTCAGTGTGATGAAGTTGATGTGGAAAAAAAAAAGGGTATTTTTTCTTTTTGCTTCAACAAAGGAACTTTGACTTTCATCTCATGATTCACAAAGGACTTTGTGTGTCCAGTGAGAGGGAAAGACACAAGGAAAACCCAGATTAACAAAGTATCACTTATAATTTATGAAATATTTTCATAACTGATACTGCGGATCTAGAGATCTCTGTAATAAAACATATATAAAATGAAAGCAAGAAAAGGAAAGTTAGGACTTCACGAGGTAAGAGAGATCTTTGCAGAAAGTGGGCGTCATGTGCAGATAACCTGCAGATGTGGAGTATCCCAGTCTAAATCCCTAACCCTATCTCTTGCCAACACACTCTTTTCTTCCATTCTGCGTTTTTTAAATTTTTTGCTCCTGTCCAAAAACGAATATTTACCCACCTCCTGGATATGGTCACCACTAGCTCATAAGGCTCAGAGAACACTGTCAGGCCTCAAAACACTGTACCATTTTCCGTAATTACAATGTTCCATGAACCACCTGGGAACCACTTACCATGGTTCCATGAACCACAAACACCACTTGGATTTCAGTTATGGAATCAGTAGTCTGTGTCATTGCATCTTCCATCACATCTGGCCCCGATTCAGCAAAAATTTATAAGTTTACAATTTGTTAGACGTCAGTGGGCTTGAAGATTGTTTTTAAGGTGGAGTGATTTGCTTAATAATGGCCCCATTTTTGTGGTTATGATTGAAGTTTGTTTGTTTGTTTTTTAAGATTGACTCTGTATTTTTCATTTAACTTGGATTTTCTTTTTGAAAATAATTTCTCCCAGTTTTTGTAAGTAGAAAACTTAAAGAATAAATTGGTATGTATAAAGTTCATAAAGACTTAATTCTTCAGTCCACAGGAGAAAAAAATGTCAAACTTGTGATACAACTTATATTTCATTAAAAGCTATGAAGACCACAATTAAACATACAGAGACCTCTAAACATTCAGTGATTTAACAGGACAAAAGACCCAAAAATCTTTTAAAATAAAGCCCTGCCCATCCATTTCATGTTTCAGAAATCAAACTCTCATTTTATTCAGGTGTGTTCTGGAAACACACATTCATTTTTTTTGTCAAAAGCATATGATCTATAAACTCTATTAAAGAAACCTTTATTCTCATCCACTCCTTCTACATAAAGTCTCTCCTATCCTTAGTTCTCACTCATTGCTCTTTAATCAAACCTCCAATCTTTCCAGTCTTGTTTCAGCTTTACTATTGTTTTCCCTCTAAATCAGAAAATAAACCAACCACCCAGCAATTCTTGGAGTTCTAGCTGATTGCTTCAACTCCTGGAGCCGGATTTATTCACTCTCAAGACAATCAAACTCACTCAGCTCTAAAAATCATCAGTCTGAAGTAGCAAGGGTGTTAATTACTTTCAGTGTTTGTTGGAGGCTATTAAGAAATTAATAAATTAAACTTGATCATGTTTCCAGGAAATGCTACAGTGCTGATTAACCTCTTGTTAAAATAAGGAACACAGATGAAGCATTTCCATATAATTAATCTTTTCTATTCCTCATCTCTCCCTTATTTATTGAGTAAGATATGCTTTCTGAAAGCAGGACTGTGCCTAGGAACAGCAATGACACAATATTTAAAACTGAGCTAAGCACTTTGCCTGTTGAAAGTTTGTTATGTATTTCTTTCTGACACCCTGTAGAGAGGGGAACACAGGATTAATCATATTTCATTCTCAAGAGTTTGCAGGTTGGTTAGAAATACACAGTGTAGAAATACAAGAGCCAAACTGTTTTGGATAAAGTTAGATCTCCACCTACACAAACCCCCTTCACTGGACCTGCACTGCACTTTAGCACCTCACCATACTTTTCTTGAAGTTCAGCCAAGCAAAGACCAGCACATTTATCTCTGCTAAATCCCTAAATCAGAAAGAAGACCTTGTTCCCACAAAGATTTGATATTAACAATGAAGAATTCTAATTATTTTTTTTAAATATACCAGAACTTTGGGATTTACATAACTCTGATTCAGTCTTTAGGAAAGGTTTGCTTCCAGTTATGAACTCATGGCTTGGGTTCCAGTCTTGCTATGTTTCTATTCAACTTGTCAGATAAAAGCAGCATCAGAATACTCAGTGGAAAGCTTTGCTACCAGCTAATAACAGCCTGGTTATGGCCTAGTGGTTCACACTGATGTATTGAGAGGTCTTAGATCCTCTGTCAAGCTTCATTTACAGTGAAAATGAACCAATGACTCTTGTCTATTTTCCTTCCCGGGCTATCAGAGCAGTCATCTCTTGACCATGTTTCCTATCCCTAGGGAAGGGCACAATTACGCTGATAATCACTTTCTTGATTCAGTCTGACATGCAATTTCTCTTCTTCTTCAAATCCAACAAGTCCTTTTTTAAACACACTTCTTCCGAAACATACTTAAAGATTATATCTCCCACACACAGAGAGGCATTATCTGACTGATCCTTGAGTTCATGAATACACTTTTGAACCAACTAAAAAAAAATAAAAATTGATCCTCTGAAAGATAGTAACATAACTCTGATTGCAGTGTTCCCTCTTATTTCCATCTCCTTGCCTTTGCTTGGGATTTGCCTGTTCAAAATAGGAGTTCCTCATGACAAAGTTGACTCACTTCCTGTAAGTCTGTAAGGCACCTACACAGCTGGAGGGACAAAAATGACAGCTATGTATTAACTACTAATTAACATTACTGGTGTGGGAGTTTTATTACTGTGTCAGTTTTAATAAATAGAAACAGTTGAAAATTGTTCTACAGAAATGATTTTTGATAGAAATTTTTTTATTTGACAAATGGGACATTTTCATGGACTGGGAATGCTTTTTCTGGGGAGAAAAAAAAACCAAAAAAAACAAAGCCACAAGCAGGACCTGTTTAGTTCCTGAAGAACTGAACACCCAAAGCTCTGTCTGAAATCATTACATTCATTCATTCATTCATTCATTCATTCATTCATTCATTCATTCATTCATTCATTCATCTTTTCTGGTTTTGGGTGATGGGATGGAGAGTAAACAAAATTTGAGATTCTGAATTCTCTTCAATTTTTAATTAAACAATTGAATACAGAAAGTTTTAATATCTGACTCAGCTGAGACACTGAACTGCAAAACTGTTGCATTGCTTTGTCCAATCAGTAACGTATGCATACATATATATATCTATAGGTATACAGATATTTGTAGACATCTAAAACATAGTAGAGTTAAATTTGGTTGTTTTTCCTCTAATACAGGTTTTACGTCATACATGTACAGATAAGATACCAACTCCTATGTCACATCTGAGCAACCTGGTCTAGTGGAAGGTTCCCTGTCCTCGGCAGGGGAGGTTGGAACAAGGTGATCTTTCAGGTCCCTTCCTACCCAAACTATTCTATGACTTTATGATTCTATATCCATTCAGTCACAGCAATTTGAAATCTTACCTGTACCAGACCAAAGTGGACAAAGTTATTGCAGCTGTAACAGTTGGATATTGTCCCAAAGCTTATTCAGAAGTGATGGTGGCAGCCTGCACAAACGGTTCTGAACTTCATAAACCCTCACCCTGTCAGAACAATTTAAGTTAATTCTAAGGTCCCAAAGGAAGACTTGGCTTAGAAGACACCCTGGGGAATTCCCTTAGTTTTTGAGCTGAAACCATGCAAACCCATCCATGAATAGAAATTCACCTTTGCTTTAATTTAAAACTTGCACCATGTTCCATTATGACTCTGAAAACACTTGTTGATATCTAAGGTGACCCTACCTTTATCTTGGGTTTTTCAATCAAAACAGAAAACCTGGAAAAATTTTACTGATTAACAGTTGGCTTAACTGTAAAAAGACATTAATCGTTCCAAACCTTTCCATTGCTCTTTTATTTGCAATTACTGAAGCACCCAGAGATGAACAATGCACATTTCTATTTTTCCCTCTTTTTGCTTCTCTGCACCAAATAAGCAGCTGTGTCAAGCGGGATTTCTGTCTGTCAAACTTAGGTTGTTTACGAAGGAAATATCAAAACTTAATTTCTACCTCTTTACTTTGGAGAAAACCTATTTTATGGAGATGACAGTTCATTTCAACACTTAAAGGTACTGTGGGGGATACATAGAGCTTTGAAGTCCAGACCCTGAAGGACAGACTTATAAATGGTTTGCAACCAACAGTTTTGTTCACAGTTCAGACCATTTAACAGCTCAGCATGAGAAGGGCCATGTAGTAAGGCCAGGGATAATTTGTTGCAGAGGCCCAAGATTAGAATTTTTATTTATAAAATATGTTTTTTCTTTCAGTTAGCTCCTACAGGACTTCTAGCTATTGTAAATGTGCCTTTCTGGATTAGCCTGTAATGATTAAAATTATGTCTCCCACTGAAAGTAAGTGTTTAAAACCAAATATGAAATAAAGCGCTTAAGATTTTCAGTATGAAAATTCAATGATAATCACACTTTATAGCATAAAACTACAGGGCCTGATTAAGTTTGACATTAGCACAAACTCTAACAAGACATTAGCAAGAAAAATAACACACTCAAATTGGACGATTCTGTTCTTGCCACATTTAAGGAAGTAATAAGCTTCTAATATATTTACTGCAAGACATAGAAAAAAAATAGAAAAGCATCTTTCCTGTCAGACACTTTTTAACATAAAATCTAAACAGATAAAAAAGAGAGGAAATGTAGCTTAAGCAGAAGCAAAGCAATAGTAGCCAGAGGCTGACCTACATTTGAAAAATAAAAGAACCCAACAGCAGTGCTCACTGCAGCTCCAAGTATTCAATTTCAAGTATTTTCCATGCCTTCCTATGAAATGGTGATCATCCAGCCTGAATCAGTGCAGCAGCTGCTGCAATGATCTACAGGAATTATCAGCAATAAGTCCAAGAGGAGGTTAAAAATGTGCCCCCTGAGCAGCTGAATCCTTCTCACCTTCTGCTGGACAGCAGATCCTTCTTTCTCTGCTCCACATGCCCAGAGCACCACAGGGCAATGAAGTTGCCTTGTTATTTTTTCCCACTCTCTGAGCAGTATTATTTTATAATGAACCTCAATCAGACTTCATGATTTTTGCAAGTCTATTAGTCAGAGAACCTGTTTTATCTTGCCCCCTTGTAATGGGATTTGCAAAGCAATTATACATCGCCATCTCACTTGATGTGCCTCAGACTAAAACCTTACACATGACTGCATTACTTTATCACAGTAACACACACACTCTATAACACACCTCTGCTACATGTCACAACATGAAGAGAAATTAAAGAAAAAGAGAAAACTAGAAAGATCTCAACTGTTGCTGCTGTAGCCATTTTCCCAATCAAACTCAATTAATATCCTGTAATGAAAATAATCTGTGTTTTCATCCACAGGTCTCCAAATGAATGTGAAAGGTTGGGGATGTATTGATTATTTTTCTTTATGGAATAACTGAGGAGAAATAAATTATTTTCTATACAAACAAAGAAATTCTGAGTTCTGGGCAGTCATCTGGGCCAGCTCCGTGCACAGTAATTGACTGCACCTGCAGAGCAGTGGATATACAGGACAAAGACCATCTGTAGAGCCAGTATTTCAGCCAGACTAACTTTACACACTAAAAAAGTCAAGAAAGATGCTTTGTCGAGCAGTTATTAGGTTTAAATAGAAGTGAAAGGGGTGCTGACTAAACTGATGATGGGTTTTATGAGTGCACATGAAAATAGATTCAGGCAATAAAAGAGTAGTTTAAAGATTTTTCACCAATCCTTGTTCCTTTCAGTCAGAAAAAAAGACACTTTGTCAAAAATGAAATTCATCTTATGTTTTTTATCCAGTTCAGTGAAATGTCTGCAGATCAGGTTGTTGAGGTCCAGCTGGGTCAGAGAATAATACAGAAGAGAATATATCCATGAATGATCGACAGATCAGGGATGTTGAGTCCCAGGTAGTAACTTCTGAATTAGGAAAGAGCCAAACCAGATAGAGCCTTGATCCTCAGTTTATTATACTTGGAGACTCTAAATATCTAACCCAGATAAAGATTTTAAAACTACATTTCTTTTCTCTTTTATTTTTTTTTTTTTTTAGGAGGAGGATGAGGATGGAAATAGCTGCGAATTTATAATGTTTAAAGGTCCAGATGTGATAGCTTCCTAGCCAGTGTATTTTTCCCAGTATTTTGCCCTGCTCTCTCTTCTATAGGCTACTGTGCATCTGTTCCCTTTGGTTCTTTTCACTGCAATTTTTTTCTCTTCCAACATGCCAAGTTAAAAAAATAAATATTCCTCCATTGTGTATAAAATGCATTCCCATGAGATCAACCCTTTCCTAACAAAGTCAGTTGTTTTATTTTTTTCATACACCAGATCATTTACTGTGAGATGATATTAACTTGCAAATGGAATCACAGTTGACACCTGGCAGTGCACTAAACAATATGGGGCTTCCAATCTGCATCATTAGTTGCTCATGCTTTGCTGAATCTCTCCTCATTAAACTCCAAATCCTGTCCCCAGTGAAGTCTCAGCAGTTTGTTGGTCACTGGAGAGTTCCTTCTGAAATAGAGACACTCCACCAATGCCACAAAAATCAAGGACTGGAGCCGCTGTCCAAAAACCTGTGCCTCTAGTTTTGTCTGTTGTGGCAGAAAAGGCTGGATGGTGGATCCATCATTTATAGTTTCCATTTCCCTTATTTGCACCAAATCCCTGATCCATGTTGGCAGACTAGGACTTTAAAGATGAGCTGGGGATACTCATTAGCACACACAGCCTCCTCCACAGTAGAGATGTGTTAGGTGTGGTGCAGGAATAGCTATCACTTCCAACAGAGATAAGGACCAAAGGGAGAGACTCACAAAGCTATAAAACCCAAGTAATTTGATAGTGAGCCATAGAAATACAGTTCTAGACTCAAGCAGCTGCAGAAATCTGCTTTCGTGCCTTACTGCTGTACAAATTAGCTGTGGACACAATATGTGTACGACTCAGATCTCAACCATGGGACTAACTGGGGGACATCCATAGAGGCTTGTACTGTTTTGGTACAAGTTTTGTGGCAGTGGAATGAAACAGATGCTATTCCACTGGAAATTAAGCCCCCTGCTAGATAGGCCTTGTTAGCTTTGTGCTCCAGTATTAGTCTCTGCTGATTGTTTTTCAGAGCAGCCCCTGCAGTAACATCAAATCATTTTTTCCATCTGAGAAAAGTTATTGGCTTGGTTGAGAAGTAGCTGTGCCTTAACTCATCCAGCAGAATTTTTGACTTTGCACATAGTGTTGCTAGATTAGGTTTACATGAAGGAATATAAAAGAACTACTTATGTCAGTGTCAACTATAGTCTGAGAAGCATCTTTCCAGCTTAAGCTCTCTCTGGTGCTTTGTACCACTGGGCAGATACAACATAAGTGACAGCAGAAGTAAAACTGGATAAGATTTATTAAGTGTGCCCAAGTAATTCTTGTTCACAATAAAAAAAGGTAATTGTATAAAAAATAGAAAACCAACAAAAAATTATCAAATATTGATTGCTAAAGTGAAATGGGATTTGGAATGCATATAGGGAAGTTTTGAAAGTGCTCTGATAGAATCACAGAATCATAGAATCAGATGGGTTGCAAAGGACCTATAAGATCATCAAGTCCAACCCTTTCAGTAACAATGGAGTAACTTGAGGACTAAAGACAACATCAGGTGTTACACTGGTCAACTTCAACCTTGTAAAACTCGTCTTTGCAGCAGGGAAGAGACTGGTGATGTTAACTGGAGACAGTTCTTGGAAGAGGAGAGAATGGTACTTGGATTGGATTTGGCAAAGAAGTCATGAAGTGTAGGAAGGGAGATGTTTTCTGTATGTGTTTGTGTACTAGCATGGGCTGGGAGGAATTGATACACTCCTGTAATATTCAACAATGACATTCAACATGGAAAAATCAGCTTTGCCTACACTTATAAAGACTGAGTTAACTCTCATTGGACTTGTTTTCAGTACTAGAAGAACAATAGAATTACTAAATTAGTTTGTGATGAACAGAAAAAGCCACAGATAAGGAAAAAGAGTATTTGCAAGGCTATTATTCCTTGTGATACTGGTAGAAATTGTTTGGTTTTCAATCAGTGCTCTGCAAGTTCCCTGGGAACGTAACAAGTACTTCTATCAGACTCTTGAATGCTAAGAAAATCAAGATTGGCACTTTTCATTGAAATTTTTTAAGAAATCTGTGTACTGAGAAAATGTGGAATAAATTGGTAGGTTAGTTTGATTGCAAAAAAAATTGGCTGTATAAAAAAATTCCTTTTTTGGTCACCTCTTATGCTTATTGCTTTCAGAATCACAAGATTATTTGGTAAGAAGGAGAAAGGAAGGCTGCTTTCTGATTGCAATACAAGTTTTGCTTTGACATATCTAAAGAATTCGAGAAGTTCTTGCTTAAGATGAATTTCATTATTTGTCTACCTGAGATACCTGTATTATTGCTCCTGACAGGAAAAGACTGGTTCTTTTTACTTTGTGAATGAAAATAAGACCCTGAACAGAGGATGACAGAGGAATGCCCATGGACCTGTCCTAGACTTGTCTTAGTTCATACTTGCTCAAACTCTTCTGTTTATCTTTGTTATGAGCACAACTGAAAGTTGAAGACCTTTGTTTAATGGACTTTACACAGAGTAAATTGAATGGGAATATTTTGCTGTGGGAGAGATTAAGGACAGCATGGAATAAAAACAGGTAAGATTTTATAGGTGAAGAGCTCTGAGTTATTGATAACTGGACAATAAATAACTCAGCCAATGTAAGTAATGTTACTGGTTTGGGCTGGCATAGTGTTGATTTTCTTCACAGCAGCTCGTATGATGCCGTGTTTTGAATTTTTGACCAAAACAGTGGGGCTGAGCTGCCCAAGGGGTTAAATGACAAGAGTAATCCAGTAGGATAATCAAGCAAACCGTGGAGCAGAACTGCTGCTGGGACTGAGCAGATATGTTTTACTTACATGATCATCTTCTGTTACCACCATTTTTCCATTCCATATTTTCCATTCAACTTTGTGGAGCACTCAGAGCTGTGTCTGGCAATTGGTTCCAGTCTAGTTCTCCCTAAGTAGCAGAGCCATCTGAAACACTTGTTACATACAAAGTGACAAAGATTATAGTTTTAAAAACCTACGGTGGCAACCAATGCATTCTGTCTCAGCCATTTCAATTGTTGCTGTTTCTGTCAATAAAATGGACTCCTATTGTGACATTTCTTTCCTTTTTCCATCAGTCTTTGTCTTAGAAATGGGAGTTAGAGTCCTTACATGTCACAGTCTCTACTTTGCAGTTGATATAACCTCCTATGGATCCTGAGATTTAACTGCCTACTATTGCAGGCTTTTTAGGGTTTCTGAAAAGAAACTAAGATAGCAACACAGGTTTCTGAAGAGAAGCTTTGCTCAAAGTAAAGTTATGCAAGACTACTGTTATATACTTATTTGAAAACAAATCCTAGCAAGGGAAATTGAAGAAGGCTAAGTATCTTGAGGTCTTTATAATCATAACCAAAGCAGTAAATAAGGAGTGAATTTGGCTCTTGCTTTCTGTAAAAAATGTCTCTTTATCATGTTCCAGTAAGAAATCTTAGCTTTTTTAGGGTCCTTCTCCCATGTGATGGATTTCTTTCTAGGTGTGCTGACATTTGATGTGTGATTCATCCTTTTTCAATCATCCAGTTCTCTTGTCTTAATGATCTGGTGATGAGCTGTGCTTGCCCATTTGCCACTGTGAGACTAGACTTGAGTAGTATCCACACGCATACTAAAGAGTTATAACTGTGCTCATGTGAGGTACCCAGAGCGTGGCTCCAGGAACCAGTAAAAGTGAATGCAGCAGGTATGAGTTAGGAAGAAGTAACTTTCCCTTGAACAAAATGGAAAGGAGGAAGAACTAGTGCTTCAGAAGATGGTGGGGTTTCTGTTTTGTTTTATGGAGGCTGTCTCTAACTCTTACACCTCTTCCAACTTCTAGGGAAGTCAATGGATATTTGCTTTTGTTTTCCTCTTAGTTTTCCCTTTCCTGTGTTACTGAGTGATAACTTTAGGACGTATTTTAGAACATCATGTTCCTGACCACAGTGACAGAATCTGAGTGTAATCTCTCATGAAGATTGCTATCAAAAACAAAGTTTCTGGATGCCATAGGGTATTGTCAGCGTGAAATTGTCTTAGTAAAGGGAGTTACACCGTGTAGTCTCATCTACCAGAGGATAATGTTTTTCACGGGAGAACTTTCTGAACATAAATGGTGTGTCAGAAACATAAAGAAACAGCCAGTTCATGTCAGTTAGTTCAGACTATATTCCAGTGGAACTGGGCTCAGAGATGTGATTATGTGACTGAGAATGTCAATAATCACAGTTTTTGGGTGAAGGCAGAATAAGGATCACAACATACAGCTTACTAACTGCAGAACTGTGGATAAAATATCTGGACTATAGAAACCAGCCAGAAACAGGATGATGCTGTTATAATCAAAGACACAAACCAAACCCTCAGATTGTGTTAATTAGGATTTCTGTTTACATAATCACACAGGACAGGCAGCACTGTGCTCATCTCAGATTCGGAGGGGGCATGCGTGTGATATCCTTTGATTTCTTTGTGTCTTTTTTTACTGTAAGAAGATTTTTTTTTCTGCTGTGTCTGACAAAGGCCCTTCCTTTTGAATGATTTAGTTGAGTGATAGAGAGGGGAAAGAAGTCACACCAGGCATGTAAAGATCATTAAAGAACACATTTATGAGGAATGAGGAGTCTAATTCACTCAAGCACTTGGCTATTTCCTTTCTTTATCCACATCTGAAAACTGTTGCAGATAACAGTTTTGCATTTGAAAATAATTTGAAAGTAATATGAAAGTAATTCTGTCACTGGTACTGGTGCCTTGGGCTCTATGGTCTTCTCACTGCTAACAGTATTTCTTGTGATTTTTGTTATCTCTGCCTTGCCCTGTGTGCAGTTGCACAAAAGACGTTTTGAAGCTCTGCCATGGAGCTTGGGATCAGTAACAAATGAGTGAGGTTTTGTTATTTGTGTGCCAATATGACAGATACAATAGCACACCTCCTTCTGCAGCCATTAGATCTGAAGGCTTCTACCTGTAAGTTGTTCTTTCTCCTCAGCACATATGCTTTATTCATACACCTCTTACTGAACCCCCTATCTTGATTTTCAGGAACCCTCTAACAAATAAGCTTTTCTTTAAGTACTCATCTTTGTCTGCACCAATACTCCTCTGTATTCATGCCTCTTATCTTATCTTACCTGCAAATGAATTTTTTAGTGTAGTTTTAGTGTAGTTTTCATATTTCATTACTTCTTTATAATGGTAATTTAGCTAATATAAGCTGTGGTGAGTAGCTGGACACCCTGCCCAATATTAACATGGGTTTAGTGTTAGGTGAGTCTCTAGGAGCATTGTCTTTTTTATACCTGTTTCATCTGTTGATGTCATTGGAACACATGAACCTTCAGTGGTAATAGCAAGAAGAAAGGAGAAATAGAAGTGTTTATTCTGTATAGTCAGCTTTCTGATATTCTTGCTCATTCCGTAGAAGTACCCAAAGTCACAAAATTACAGCAAAGTCTCTGTGTGTTTTGCCTTGCACAAATACACAGATCCGAAAATGTTTTGTATTTGGTTGGTTGCTTGCAGTGTTGGGATGTGCCTGTTTATTTTGAGTTTGTCTTGCTTTGGGTCATTTTTTAGGGTTTGCGGAATTGAAACAGTTGAAGAAATAAGTAGGGAAAGAAAAAAGCCTTGCATTTTCAGGCAATTTGATCATAAGACTGCTAAGGTCCAAAGATCTTTTTCATCTCTTTGCAGGGGCCTAACAAGGGAGGGATGAATTTGTGGACCATGGAAATAAAACAGCAGCTGTTTCCTTATGGTTTCCTTACATACCCTGTATCCATTGTGCGATGAAAATACCTTCTTGCCTTCCAAGTATCAAAATCTTTTACCTCTGTTTACTCAGGGTTATGTATCTGGAAAAATTCCTTGGCTACCTGACAAAATGTGGCTCCTTCTTCGTAATTTTATTTACTTGGCCCTCTCTAACCCTCATATCACAGCATTCTTATAGGTCAAGAATCAACAAATTACCTTAATCACAGAATTAAATTGACTCAAATTAACTATTCAACTCAGTCCCTACAGAGCCACGGGGACATAAGTATGTACTTACATTTAAGGACATACTCAAAAACTTCACTAAATCAGGGACACAGTTAATGATGTTATTTCACTCTTACTGATTAAAAAAATGCCTTTTTCATAAATCATGTGATTAAACATTACCAGTATTCCTTTAATGACTGGAAAACCAGGAGCTTTTATTTTTTTTTTTTTAATTTCTGTACACTTCTTTTACATGTAGAACACTCTCTTTGTAACTGAAGAGATGAATTACTGTAGAGACATTGATCCTGCTTAATTTCCCTGCAGATTCAACACAACACTTTGTTCTTTAAACAAATATCTCCTTTGAGCTGAGAAATGGCACATTCATTGTTATTAAACTGCCATTGCTCTTGCAGTCACTGCAGTATTTTTCAGGTCCTTGGCCCTGGGACATCTCTATGGATAATACATTGGGTTATGGTTCTAACATTGGAGCTACTTACCCCATAAGAGGATATCTGCTGCAGCATCATCATCTAGGAACAGGGAACATTCTCACAGTTCATAAACAATTATATGTGTCTCTTGCTAAAGATTATCACCTCAGGGTATTTGGATACCTAATTTTTTATTATTGTTGCTGTTGTTGTTTTCTTCTCAGAAAGGCAATCACTGTACTTAAAATGCATAATTAAAAAATAATAATAATGCAACTCTTCTGCCAGAACTTGACTGGCAACCAGAACTAGGTTCTAATGTGAAGAAATCAATATTAACACACTCATTAGAGCCTCCACACAGAAATATGAGAAAACTAAAATAAGATTTCTGATGCTCAGTGATCTAGTTTTCCCCAGTCTCAAAGATTAATTAGTTCAAGAAATAATATTTGTGTTAAATGAAGAAAACAAACTGTCAACAAGAGAGATAAGCAAGCCAACATCCAATCATAGGATCATAAAATTTTAAAGGACCTTAATGATCATCTGGTCCCAACTCCCACTGCCATAGGCAGGGACACCTCCCACTAGACCAGGCTGCTCAAGGCCTCATCCAACCTGGTATTGAACACTGCAGGGTTGGGATTCATAAAGACTAACTGCGATATTTTTCAGAGTTTATCCCTGGTGAAGCATCAGTTGTGAAGCCTTCTGTTTTTCCTCTACACAGGAAGTCTATAGGGATCTTCTTGGAAGAATCCTGTGGGAGACAGTCATGGATGAAAGAAGGGTCCAGGAGAGTTCATTGATTTTTAAGGATCACCCTTCAAGCTCAAGAATAATATATTGGGATTTACAGGAAGGCAAGTAAAGGCAGCAGGAATCCTCTATAGATGAAGAAGCAGGTCCTGAAGAATGTCTAATATAAAAAGGAAACACAGAAGAGATGGAAGTAGAGACAAGAGTTCCTGGTGGTATGTAAGGGGCATTGGCAGGGTTGGCACTGAGGAAAACCTACCCTTGGAGGAGGAGGATTAGATCTTATAAACAAACTGTACATACAATGGTATGTGATGGGACACAGCTTTAGGTGTTGAGGGAGGTCAGTTTTGTCAGTGAGATACCACTACTGATCCTATTTGACAGGCTGCGTCAGGTGGAAGGGATTTATGGAAGAAGGAAAATGTCAATCCTATCTTCAATAAGGTAAAAATAGAATCCAAGGAATTGCAAGCTGGTCAGCCTCCCTTCAGTCCCTGGGAAGGTAATGGAGTGACTGATTCTGGAAACCATTTCCAAACATATGGACAAGAAGGTGATTGGGAGTAATCATCAAGGAGGTATGGTAGGGAAATCATGCCAATACAGGGGACACCACAATTTAACATCTCCATTAGTGGCTTAGATGATGGGATAGAATGGACCTGCAGTAGACTTGCAGAAAGTACAAAGGCAGCAGGAGTAGAGGACGCACTAGGAAGTTGTGTTGATGTTCAGAGGGAATTTGACAGGCTGGAGAAAAGGGCAGATGGGAGCACTATGAAGTTCAACAACAGGAAATGCAGGGTCCTGCACCTGGGAATACATACACAGGTTTCTCCATACCACTGACAACTTGTAAGAGTTTTCAGTGGGGCATGTGGTTTTGTAAAGGACTTGGGCTTCTTTAGCAATAAGAGCAGAAACTGAGATTTCAGGTGTTTGAGTTGGTTTCCCCAAACACCTGTGTCCTGTCTGTGAAACCAACAGCTTTTACATAGGATCAGAAATGAAGTAAAGAGAAGGATTCACTGCTTTGGGACTTTATGCAACAGAATTCTCCACACTGGTTAATTTGTACTAAATTTTGTAGCTCTATCAGTGACTTTAAATTAGCCAGCTGTTGTTTCCTGTTGAGCACTATCAGAAAGTAGCTGATTGCTTAGTAAATCCAGATTTTCTCTGAATGTATTTAAAGAGATGAAGACATTCACTTGCAAAGTTGGCTGTATATTTGACAAGTAATTGGTAGAACTTATTGATTGAGCAATGTTTTTTTCCTATCACAGGAAGAAACAGTCTTTTCCTCTATGTCTGCAACATTCTTGCACCATTTCTTTGTTACCTCAAACAGGGAAGGAACAAAAGAGGCACAGAATTTTGTTTTCTCAGTCCAAAACCAGAAAGGCAAAACACTGAAGCACTTTGTAGAAACAGGGAGACAGTGTTCCAAGGTTAAATTTCTGACATATATAGATGTGTATCTGTGTGTATCTGTGCAGCAGAACACTTAGTAAGAGAGTTTAGATATGTTATAGCCTTTGGTGAGACTTTAATGCTGTATTCTGGCTCTGTGTTTCAGGGCTGTGTTATCCTGCTTCTAATAAAGTGTCCATTCCAGCTGATGCTTTTCCTCTTGCTGTAATGGGTTGTCTGAAGTGTTTTAATTTTGTTGTTGACCAAAAACTCTGGATATTTCCCCAGTGGGATCACTATTTTACATCACTTCCCTTTGTTCGTCGGCTGTTTTAATGAAACTTCTTTATCCTTTAGAGCTTTGAGATATTTTCACTCTAGATGATTGAAATAGAAAATTAAGTTTTAAAGATATCTGAAGGGAGGACAAGGGAATGACAGACAGATAACACACAAGCTGATCATATAGGTTTCATTCATTTGCCTAGGAAAAAGGTTGAAAAATATGACTGTTTTGAAAAAGAAAATTCATAACAACATCACAACTTTTTCAATAAACTTGAATCTCAACTCTATTGTGTAAAGACTATATAATGTTTTTGTACTATTTTCTTGTGTTCTCTCTGTTGGAAACTGTTTCTTACCTTGTGTCATAGATATCAAACTTCTGAGGGCAGGGCTGCTGCCTTGTCCAGCATTTGTAGGACAAAGGATGCCATCACAGGTTAGCAGCAGGGGCTATATGAATAACACTGAATATTGTTTTGAGTATTTTTAACACAGAGTATTGATAAAAGTATGGTTTAAATAAACAGTGCTTGTTATCATTGAGGTTCTGTAAAAAATATAGGAATGAAGTTTGTCTGTTTTGTTGTAGTAGTGAATTATCACATTTTACAGATGAAGAGAAAAAAAGAATATAGGAGATGCAGCAGCACTGGAAAATCCAATCATGGAAATGTATTTATTGGGAATTATTTAATATTATAAGTTGTGATTTTCCAGTGGAGTCTACAGAGGTCTCATGGTACATATAATTGTAATCCATTTTCTGTTGATTCTTCTAATTTTGATGTTTTGTAGTCCCACCATGCCTTTTAAGGATGTCTAATGATGCCTCTTGCTGGCTGCTGGCTTTGAAGTGTAAGGCATTTGTTAAGCAGCTGTGCTACTCACCTCCTCTATAATGCAATACATTAATTTGGTGTGGGATACTTTTAGGTTTCCACCTTTATGAGATATTTGGCCTGGCCAATAAACTGCAGTCAATGACTTCATTACATGCCTTTTCTTCTGGTACGGGCTTTTTCATATGAATACCCTGACATTCAGCTGGGCTGAAGCTTGTTTAGCCTCATTGTGCTGGTTGGGATTCACTCCTCCCTCTTTCTCCATTTCACACTTTAATTTAATAGTCATATTTATTGTTATGTTTATGTCTCATGGAGGCTTTTGATGTAGTTCAGCAGGAGGTGATGCTACTTTTAGCACAGTGTTTATCTGGTAAGTGAAGCTTGTCTAGACTCCAATGTGATGCTAAATTTTCCCCTTACTAAGGATTGTTCTACATTTGCAAAGGCAGAGGCTGGCTTAAGTGCTGAAGTGTGAGCTCTCTTCTTTGTTTCACTATTCTTCTTGGATCCTCATTTGTGTTATTCTTGTGCTGATTGGACTTTTTGCAGTATATTTGTTTATTCTGTGGCTTATAAATAAGTCATTTTTTTCTCAAGTATGGATGACAAGCTTTTGCAAAGGCCTGATTTTGATCTATGTGAATTATAGCACTCTGTATAAAAGTTTCTTTGCAAGTGAAAATGGTGCTTGGAAAACGAGCAAAACATGCATGAAAAATATTTTCCACCTTAATGTCCATGTAGAAGAGATACACAAGTGTACAACCCAATGAATGTGGGACTGTATGAGACCAATTGTAATGCACAAACCTGCCACTTGTGGACTGGGAGAAATGATTTGCTAAATGGTTCATTGCCAGGAGCTGTGCATAAATGCTGGATTTAGGTCAATAGTATCTGCAGCTGTTATTTTAGAGGGCATGGTGAATCTGAGAGGGTAGAGGATAAGAAGACAATTAGAGCTGATAAAAGGACATGTCTGACCAGCCTATGAAATTCATGGTCACAAGACACCAAAACAAAGGCTTGCAATTAAAATTAAGGAGCCTAATTTTCAGTCAGAAAAGAGACTGACCCAGAAGTTGGAATGTGTGTTTTTCTCCATAAAAAACATAGAAGAGACTTTTTAACTGTTTGGCCTGTTTCTTTTGCCAGCTTTTCCACAGTAGGACACATTTCTGTCTGCTTTACAAAAGTCTTTTGTCACAGTTTAGCAGATTTTTTTCTAGATTTGCATTTAAATTCAGGTTTCCAACCGATGAATCTTTCTCTCTCTTTCTTGAATCCCGACCCTATAAATGATGAATCTTCCACAACCATCAGATTCTGTAAAGATACATTATTATGCAGAAAAATGCAATTGAATTAATTCTCTCAGAATGTTGAGCAAAATTTAATAACAAGCACTTGAAGAATGACATTACCCTTGTACAGTATAATGGTGAGTAAGATTGGTGGATTGCAGTACAGTCCTTCAGGTGAGAAGTCATTTAGAGGGCCATGAATGTCCTTCTGCTTTGCAATGAGCTTTTTTCTTTTGCTGAAAGGAGATTGGAGAATGTATTTTCATAAGATGTGAAGATATGGCAGGACCTACAGGCAGCCCTTCAAAGGAATGTGCCATGAATGACAATTTTTACACATAGCTCTCTAACTGATGTGGTCAGGCAAACAAGGGTTCAATAAGAGTTATGAACAAAACTCTAATTCCCCAATGCCATATTTTGATATTTTGCATGTTTGAGTCAATGGTTTACATATTTTTCCACTAATAATATACATATATATTTATTTATTTATTAAAAAATATTCCACTAGTGAAAAATATATGCAATACAATGGGCTTTTATTGATTATTCTGACACATCATTCCCAAAGGAAGAAAAGAAATTATCTTTTGTCTTCTACTTGTCATGTTTTTTTGTTGAAATGGGTTGAAATATTTATTATTTCTGTTTTATGTAGTAAATATTTGATACCACTATATCATTAGTTTTAAATTTCTGTTCCTCTATTGAAATCCACTGTTTTTTAGCCCAACATTTATTTTGATAGTCTATTTTTTTATTTAAAAGATCTCTGCATGTGTTTTCATTTCATTTGAACTCTGGAAGAGAATGTGGAAGGAACTCTGAGAGAATGTGATTTGTTAACATAGTTGAGAATATTTGGAGGTAGCTGATTTACTTTAAATATGATTTATGGGTTTTGTTCTATTTCTTGTGTCTGTACCTCCAAGGTAGCTCTCATAACATCTGGAGAAGAATTTGATCTAATGGTTTTTTTTTCTTCCAGAATTTTTTTTTCTCCTGATGCTTTGCCCTGTCCTGTCATGTCCTTTTTTTATTCTTCCTTAATGACAAAGAAAGGGGGAGGTGACACTTACACTGTGAGTTCCATATGCTGCTTTTTATTCTATTTGATACGGAGAGTAAATATCCCCATCACAAACCCAATAGTTGTGTTAAGGCAAATTAGACTGAGAGGAACAAACCATTTCTCAGTGATTTCCATACTAGTGGAAAACATCTGGTTGGGTCACAGACCATATACTGCTCCAGCATATGGTGCATGTCAGGTCAGTGAGGAAGCCCAATATACTGTGCCTCTCTAGACAGCCAATACAGCAGATAAGAAAATGTGGGAAAGGTTCAGGTGCTGGCACTTCAGGAAAGGTGGATCAGATGGTAGAAAACATTGCACTCACTCTTCGGCTGGTTGCTGGTTTGTAGAGGGTGTCCATGTGTCTCTAAGAAGAGAGCAGGTGTACTTGCAAGCTCTGGAAGGGGAAACAGATTAAAAAAACTGCCAAAGAAAACTGAAAAAAATAAGAGAATGAGTTTGCAACACATACATAAAATAAAGTAAATCACATAACAAAGGACAAGATCCCATATGTTCATACCCTTCCTGACCTGTTTTTGTACAGTCTACTCTTAAAAATTGCTAACAGTGATGATTACACGTAAGTATTCCAGTGCCTCACCATCTCTACCTTTCATCAGTTTTCCAGTGTCTGATGTTTGTCCTCTTAACCAGAGAGAGTTATGTTCTTGTGTTTTCCTAACCTAAGAGAGTTATGTCCTTTATATTACCTCTTATATTCCAGGTGTGTTTATGTCCACTGTCAGTCTTTTTTTTTTCTTCTAAACATAAGAAGTTATGATTTCTTCAACCTTTCCTCACAGCTCATATTCTCAAGGCCTCTGAACTCTTGTTGCTCACCTCAGACCATTGCCCATCAGTCCCACAACCTTCCTGAACTTTTTTTTGCACAAAGCAGAACACATAAATGAAGACTCATCATATGGACTTGATTTAACAGATAGAGAAGTGACCATCAAAGCCCAATGCAAAGCAGCAGTGCCAATTTTAGCTACCCACACATATGTGTCAAGAACCAGCTTGACCAATCTAACTTAGTCATGAAAAGTTCATATAATGTCAAATAGAAACTCCCAGCACCACCTGTGCCATTAAAACAATTTGTTCAGTGAAACTGTTTTGATTTATAGCAGTTGAAGAGCCTGTTCACAACTTTCTTTGGCATCATTAATCCTTACAATCATTTGAAAAATGTAGATAGACCACCTGAACTAAATCCCAGATGAAAGAAATTTGGAAAAAGTGTTCAAATTGACAGGGATCCTACCTTTATTACTGCAATGTCCCTCAAACTGTTCAAAGAAACGCTGCATGTCAGAATTCCATTATGAACTCCAGTTTCTGCATTTAACACCAAGGCTGTTTCAAATTGCCAGGGTGTGAAAGGAAAATATATGTCAGTCCATGTGAAACTTTCTTTAATTTTTTTTTAAAAAAGCCTTTAACTCAGTCTTTGAAGAGTGCAGGGCACTCTTTTTGTTTGCTTAAAGTGGGTTTAAGGCTTTCTTCTTGTCATATCCAAGATCAGTAATAGTCTTCCTCCGTTAGGTAAACTAGAGAGGAACTGAGCCCTTAATCCCTTTCAAGTCTTTGCATTCTCTTCCAGTTAGTGACACTGCAAAAAAGACAAAAGGGCAAAAATAACATTTTTTGACAGTCCTCAGGGGGTTGATAACTGCTGTACTTTAGTGCATCATTACTGCAACATCAGAGCAGCACAGCCTGTAACTTCAGCTGCAGAACCCTTGGTGCATGGAGATCTTGAAAAACGCACAGAGTGGTCCAGTGAGTTCCTCATCACATAGCAGCAATTTGGAGATGATTTTGAAACATGGGTACATCCAACCCGAGGCATCCAAGGTGATATCTCTATAATACTGGGATCAGGGAACAAAGCGTGGTCACTGGCCCAAGAGGTGTAGAATGACATATGTCTATAAATTTCCTGAATAATCCTATCAAGAA
This sequence comes from Platyrinchus mystaceus, assembly GCA_035041135.1. Lineage (NCBI taxonomy): Eukaryota > Metazoa > Chordata > Aves > Passeriformes > Tyrannidae > Platyrinchus > Platyrinchus mystaceus. The sequence goes on from JAWWLV010000088.1 coordinate 145,968,803, forward strand.
AACTAATTAGTTCCCTGTACTTGAGCTAATGTATTCATAGTGTAGGTGATGGGTAGAGCAGGTACACTGGGTGAAACAAGTTCCTTTTGGGATACAATTCTGACTTTCTGTGGTGCAGACTGATGTCATCCTACTGGCAGAAGTTATATGGTTTTACACAAGATAAATAGCTGCCCCAAACATTGGCATTTACTAGTATTAATTATTTATGACTATTTGTATTTATTATTTATCTCTGTAGCCAAGTGTTTCCTGTGCATTTTCCCAGAAAAGGCCACAGTGCTTGATCCTTGCCCTAAGGAACTTGCAAACTGATCTGTAATTACTAAGAAATGGCTTAGTCTGGCAATTACTAATTTTGTGCAAGAGGTCTGTGCAGTCCCCAAAGAGCTTCACAAAGGGAGGTAACAGAGATTGGAAAAATGACTAATCCTGAACCATTAAGTATTTAATTCCTAAAGCGAAGTTGTGGGTGTGTGTGTTGCAAAAAGATAAAGTGATTTCTCTATGCATTTGGCATTTAAATCTTTTATGGATTTTTTTTTTTTTTTATGGCTAGGGGGTACCTTCCTCGTCATTTGGAGAGTAAAGCACACTATGATTGCTAGCATACTTGTCAGCAATACAAAATTTGTCTTATTTTAAGCTTCAGAAAACAAAGTGAGAGAAGCAGAGAAATGCCTGGCCCCAGACACCTCACTGTGATCCCTTAACTAAAAAATAATGCATCTCTGCTCTTATCCCAGTGCACCAGAGTGAAGTCTGTGACACTGCTGGGTTTGCAAAGATCACTTGAAATAACTAAGTCATTTCCCAAACTATATTACAGTGGAAAAAATATAAATAATGAAGGACTCAGCTTTTTTAAACCAGTCAGAAACTTTGGCCAGATCCTTTTGGGGAAGTTCTGGTTAAAGGGACACAGAACCTGTGGTCACATCTCAATATTCATTAGGTCACCTGGTTTTGATAGGAGCAAATATACATGGGCTTAAAAACATTTTGCAATAGAGGGAAGATTTACATTCCCAATCTGTGGTCTAACTCTTCAAAAAAATACAGTAATATGCTAAAGTATGAGAATAAAACCATAGCAGTATAGCCAAATAGATTGTTAAAATTTGCTATATTATGCTTTATGACAACTGATAATTACAGAATTTGTAGAGATTGGGTCTCAATGTTTTTCCACTGTTCAAATGTATAAATGCCCATGTATAAATATTATTAGGGAAGACTAAGAAAACTAATATATTTGGGTGTGAATGAGAACAAAAGAACATCATTCTGTGCAAGTAAACTGCTTTGTTTAAATAATAAGGTCACACACTGTACAGTCTCTGTTTTTCTCTTCTTTCTTACTGTTTTTGTTTTTCTTTTTCACTCCTTACATATAAATACAAAGACATGTAAAGTGAGCCAAGTCTTGATTACCATGGGTGGAATATTATGTGGGACAGCGTAATACAAAGGCATGAATGATACTGTGACACAAAAAAGAAACATCACAGATGGAGAACTTTTCAAGGAAAAAGTTAAAAGCTGACAGGGGATTTCTCCATGACAAGAACATGTAAATACAGTCAACTAGATTTTAGTAATATTGTAATTCCTGAAGTGAAAACACATTATGAGGCTGAACACAAGCAAGGTGGGAACTGATGACAAGGAAAAAGCAAACAAATTACAAGAATGTCTCCATTTTTATAACAAGAAGCTTGGACAGTGAAGTCATGAGCAATTTACTCCTCCTCTATGCAATGTATATTGATTTCTTACTTCACTTTATTTAATCTGAAGATAAATTAATGTATCTCAAATAACTGGAACAGACTAGGATCTCTCTTTTTACTGTTTGACCATATAAAATTGCTGGCTTAACAAATGGATGAAGTGTTATCTCCACTCTATAAATAAGGAACTTGGGGACAGAGAGCTGAAATATGAGCTTATACTGCTGCCAAAGGTCCAAGAGAAGCTTAAGTAGTTATATTTGACCTAATTTTGGTCTAGCAGAATACAAACTACTTTTGTTGTGTTTACACAGCTTTTGACAGCAGCATAAAGCAATTTTTTGTGATTTATGACAGAAGCTGCCCATAAAACCTCAATCATCTAAAAATCAGACATTTATTGTAAGCTTATTATCAATGAAGAGGGAAATGAGTATACCCCAAGTGCTAGTCAGTTCAATCTAAATCATCACAAACTTGTACCTCAATTGAGTCACCGAACTTTGCATGCCTTAAATTAGTTGTCTCCCCTCCCCTAGGAGTTTAAGTTATCTTTTTGAAGTACTTTCCTAAGCAAAGTGTCTTTGTTTCAGGTGGCAAGATTTCCAACACACTGTCATTCTCCATATTACATATGCTTCAGGGCTGAATGAAATTTGGGAAAGGGAGTTGTTCTACAGTGCTGTTGTGACTTTCTTGTTGCATTAACACAGTGTGTGTCAGGTGGCCAGAGCAAAAGGGCTTTTCTGCCTTGGTTCCTGTCTTTTCCCCATTAAAACAACCTCTGAGGGTTTCAGCAAGATGAAAGGAAAACTGCTTTGTGTTCTGAGTTAAATAATGCAATAAACAATGTTTGCCCCTCAACCTCTCATACTTCAGCTCAATTACAGTCTTCTCAGATGTTAAGTAGGAGCAAATATTCCAGGAATTTACTTTGATTTGAAACTGCATTTGTGAAATACCACAACTTATGTCATTGTTTTCCTCTGTGGTTCAATTCCTGTTACATGGGCACTACCAAAGTGTGTCAGGCAAAGTCAGGCTCTCTGCTGACTATTGTGGGAGTCTAGACACTGAACAGATATTGGGACATCTGCCTGTACATGCTTAAAGTCAGGTTCCAGTCCCTAGACGTGTTCAAGGCCAGATTGCACAGGGATTTGAGAAACCTGGTCTAGTGGAAGGTGTGCCTGCCCATGGCAAAGGGATTGAACGAGATGATCTTTAAAGGTCCCTTCCAGCCCAAAAGATTCTATGATTCCATGATTAGGATTCAATAAAATGAATTCTATTTTAGGACTAAATTCAGTAACTGAAAGGCACATTTTTACTGCCCTGGGGCACTTGGAATACCAGTGAAAGGGCTAGCAAGTGTCATACCTGGTGTCACTTGGGGGGTTCCTCAGTGTGCCTGAAATTTCTGCGTTGGCACATATGATACAGGATGTTCTGGAGTGGCAGCTAGAAGACAGGAGAGATATTTTGAAAATCCACATCTGTATCTGGGCAATCCTAGTCCTTATACACAGTAAGATAGGGGTGTGATTCATCCGACCAAATATTTGCATTTACTTTAAGGTAGGATGACTTATATCACAAAGAACATTGCCTTTATTGACCAGCTCTCCTTCTAGTAAAAGGAATTCAAGAGGCACTTCCAAACTACTACACTGTAGATGCCCACATTTAGCCAGTCAAATATACCCCATCTTAGCAATTTAAGCATCAGACTTCTAGATATAAGATGGAATCCTCTTTGATCAAAAGGCAGAAGCCCAAAACACAAACGCTGGGGTCAAAAAAAGGAAGAATATGTCTATGAGTGTGGTGTTCTGAGGGCATAGCTCATTATTTATTTTCAATTCTGGGTCCCATTTCATTGAAAGGTCAGTGGAATTTCACTGACTCTTAAATGTGTCTAGGCATCTACTTTCCTGCACAGGCACATAATTCCCTGTTAGTGTTGTAAGCAAATAAAAATTGTGCAGTACAGGGTTTGGTGCCTACCCACTGTTTAATCTAATAGTCTGTGATGACCTGCTCTTTACAGAGGCTGTCCCTCTCCTTGGAAGTATTCATCCCCTTGTTTTTGCAGTTTCCTAGTGAAAGGCAAAACACATTGAATAAATGCAAGATGGATGGAATCCTTTCAGTGGGCTTCAACAGGAAATTGATAAGGTATGGGTAAAGGATAGATAGAGGATACTTCCTGAGCAGAGTTTGAGTGCAGGCATTGGCATGCAGCTCTGATTATAAAGATTGGTCTCTTGACAGCAGATAAAATGAAAAGCACTCATAGCATAGTACCCTAAAGAAAGCAGAGTGATGCCTCTACATGTTTGTGTCCTGTTTCCGCAAGAATTCACATGCAGGTAGACAGGAGACTTATTGTGCATGAGTAGCAAACTTCCAGCTTCCCTCTTCCCAGCTTCCATCCAGCAAATCAGAGCAGCCAGGCAGATGTTAACACACTGTAACCAGAATCTCTGAGGTGTGAGGATGAGAGTGCAGCGCTGCAGCTGCAAAAGGCCAAAACCAGGCGGTCACTGAGTGTGGAAATGGGACATATCTTCTGTATTTAAAAGTCAGTGTGTTTATCCTGTAACAAAGAAATGTCATAGAATCTTAGAATCAGAGAATGGTTTGGGTTAGAAGGGACCATAAAGATCATTTAGTTCCAAACTCTCTGTCATGGGTAGGGACATCTTCCACAAGACCAGGTTGCTCAGAGCCCCATCCGAACTGGTCTTCCACACTTCCAGGGATGAGGCATCCACAGCTTCTCTGGGCAAAAAATTTCATGTGCTCATTAGGTGATGTAGTTACCAGAGGAAGTCAGAGAGGCACTATATGAACATATGTAATGTGCATATTTATATTTATACATAAATATATAAAGCTTGTCCACATATATAGAGAGAGAGAGATACACTGGGCTCATTTTCTCAAATATCTGTTTTTCAGACAACAGAGTTAAGCTCCTGATTAGCAAACCTGACAACAGTTCCTCTTCCATATACTTTCTAAAGGTTGCCTCTAATCAGGATTGCATTCAAAATAATAAACAGTAACTTTCCGCTCTACTGGCTAAAACACATTTTTACACAATCTATTTTAAGCAAGTGGGCATATGTAATTCACACTTTTTTAAATAGCTTAGGATTTTGTCTAAGAAGTGTTATGCAAAGATTGCTCTGTGACAGATCATCTGTGTTTATGGTATAAATTAGTGCGACTGTTATGTTAGCCATGTAATTATACACCTTTGAAAGAGAAAATTGCGACAGATAAATCCGTGCACAGTATAAAAAAAATGTGTTTTAAGGCCTGATACAGCTGCATATTGCTAGAAATCCAAACATTTACAGGGTTTTTTTAAACAAAGAACTTTTTGAAATAGAGAGCAGGGATTCAGAGGGTTGGTAAAAGTTATGTCCTGTGTTAAACATATTTTAAGGTACTTATATTCTTTACTGTGAGGGTGGTGAGTCACTGAAACAGTTTGCCCTGAGAAATTGTGGATCCCCCATACCTGGAAGTGTTGAAGGCCAAACTGGATGGGACATTGAATAACCTGGTCTAGTGTAAGGGGTACTGTTCATGGCAGGGGCTTTGGAAACAAATGACCTTTAAGGTCCATTCCAACCCAAAGCATTCTGTAATTCTATGATTATTCTATAATTACATATATTTTGTCATCTGACAAATGATACTGCTGTTGAGAGAGAAGTGTTGATTGTATTGATTATCTTTTCCAAGACACTATGGGCCATATGCCATTACACTAAAATGTAATTTATTCTGAGAATAAGGTTGTTATTTAATTGTGATGGCTCCAATACGAAAGTAATATACTGTGTGAGTTGCAGTCTGCGGTTAGTTGATTATTTAGCTGTTACTATAGGAGCATGACTTTTGCTCCAGGCTGGGTATATAACAGCTTAAAAATCATAAAAACTATTGAGCATTTGAAGGAGTGTCCTGCACTGCCAGGATATGATCCCAAAGAGAAAGAAGAAGGAAAGAGAAGGGGAAGGGGAAGGGGAAGGGGAAGGGGAAGGGGAAGGGGAAGGGGAAGGGGAAGGGGAAGGGGAAGGGGAAGG
>JAWWLV010000088.1:145974738-145992500 GCA_035041135.1 Platyrinchus mystaceus
GAAGGGGAAGGGGAAGGGGAAGGGGAAGGGGAAGGGGAAGGGGAAGGGGAAGGGGAAAGGAAGGGAAGGGAAGTAAAAAGGAAAAGAGGTTGACTAGCACAGCAGCGATCTCATTTATCATCATGGGCATTTTTACATTCCACATTTTAAGGAAACTTCAGACCTTCTTGATGTTCTATATTATTTTTTTGTTTCCCCCCAAGGATAACCAGACAATAAATTATGCTCTGGGTATCATTGCGCTTTTGTCCTCACTGCTGACCAGGTCTGCAGCTGAAACAACTTTGAGGTCACAATCAGTTCTGGAAACTCCTGAGTGAAGCTGTCATCTTACCAACAGCTCTGTGTTTGGCTTAGCCCCAGCAGCTCTTACTGACTGATGCAAGGATCAGTGAGGCATTTTGTAGCAAGTTTTCATTGACTGACCGACTCAGGTTCATTCAAGACTTCAAGAGAAGAAAAATGCAGTTGAAACTCATGTAGATTCTCCAAGTATTTTTGCTCCTTTTAAACACTAAACCCCGCCTTTCTTTAGAAACTGTCCTTTCACTCTACTCCATCTAAAACTCAAATGAGAATGATTATTTGTTCCATAGTCATTATCATCAATAGTATTTTCTGTTAAATTAACTACACAATTTTTTAGTAATTTATATTATGCTCTTTATTTTTATCAAAGTCTTCAATAATCAGATTTGAGTTCAAAAAATTTGCATTAGCCTCTGCAAATACCTTTACATCTCTCAGACTGTACCTGTGCCATCTTTAAAGTGCCTGTTGGCAGAAGGGTGTAGATGCCTTGCTATGATTTTTTGAATATGGCAGTGAAGGTGCTAAATGCTATACTTTAAAAACAAATAAAAGGAACCTATCAAAGCACCCATGTGATTAACCTGCAAAGCACATTTTAATGATTTTTTTAATAAAAGGCTAGTAAGCTATTTCAGTTCTATGTCAAAAACTAATAATAGGAATATTGGATATATACCTATTGGATATATACCTATACTCATGAGTTATGGTGGCTGGAATTATATACAACATATGCCATTAAATATATATACATATATTTCAAATCATGGCAAGATCTTCTGAAAATCTGAGTAAGATTAGGTCACCTCTACAAAAATGAGTATAGAGTAGAGAGCTGTAAATCTAAAATAAAGATGCTACAAAGTGTTCTGTTTCTAAAACTTTTAATCATCGTAAACGATCAGTTCAACAATACACTTTTCTTTAAACATGCTTGATGAGGACTCAGCACATTTGCCACAGATGGTTCTAATGGGCCTGAAGAACAGAAAATGCAGATGACAGCATTTCAGAACTACTAGCAGCTGAGAGGAACTTTAACCTGAAGTTCAAGCTTCCAATCCTGATTCCACTGAAGCTAGTAGCAAAATTCCTCTTGTCTTTAGGAAAACTGGATTTTCTACCTTAATGTGAGTTTCCATAGAATAAAAATGTATTTTGTTACATATTTCTTAGAATTCTATATATTTTGAGTATAACTATTCAGAGTTCTGGAAGATTTGACCATTTTTTTTTTCTTTGCAGCAATGGTTCTGCAAAACATTGGTTATGTTCAAAATATGAAAAATTTTGGTGGATGTCAGGATATATTCTCTGAATACACGCTCTGACTTCCCATAGGAGTGCCTTTTAGACTGATTTTAGAGGGAACCAGTTGTGCTGAGGCAGAGGGACCTAAGGTACCCTTGAACATGCTCAAGTATATATTTCCCTGTGTAAGCCCTATAGTACTGTGCTTGACCAGTCTTAACTGTCCCACTTTCTGTTACACAGACAGCACAGAGGAAAAAGAAAAGGGGACAAGTAATCAAACTCAAACATCATCATGTGAATCTCTTCTATGAAAACATACAAGCACTGAAAGCTTGTAAACTGTAAGCAAGTAAACCAGCAAATCATATATTCTTTCATGTTAGAATTAAAGACTTTACCATATCATATGCAAAATTCCAGCTCTTAACGTGATTTAATAATTTTATCTTAAATAATATCAGCTTTAATTAAAAACAAAATATTGTGTTTCTACTGTTTTGCTGAATATAGCCAATGCAGCAACATTTGCTGAAGCTGTGACAAACCAGAACTGTAGCTCACAGAGATGTGAAGTGCTCTAATTACTTTTAATAAATTAACATCTCTAATATATGTTGACCAAGAGGTATTACCCATCTGTATTTTCTCCTGGGGGTAGGAAAAAAGGGCTGCCATTGCTAAAGAAACATGATTTTTCTGAGATTGTCCTGAAGTAGATCAAGAATAAATTGTCTCCTCTCTCAGGTATTTCCCAGCTGACTTAAGAGATGGCACAGGAAAATTTGCAGAGAGGAAGGGCATAGAGATGTATGCATAGACATGGATGTTCTCATGGAAAAAGTCCATGGCAGAAACTGCAAAACACCTTGGGTTTTGCCTTTACTTACATTACCTGATCTTGTGTCAATGAACTGCTAATGTCAATATTCCCATAACATTACTTTGCAAAGTAACATTAGAAATCCCTTATTATATCCAAGGACACTACATACTTTACCTGAAGGAATAAGAGACCCTTTCACAAAACTGCTCAAAATTTTTACACCTGTTTTATAGGATATCACATAAAAAAATTGCAAATTTAAAAAAGGTTTATAATGCTCCCAAGAAATTAATTTTCTTAAGAGTTTCTTATATTTGCCATTGATCAGTATATACTTTTTTATAACACAGATGATCAATAATCTAGAAAAATACATACTAACATGAGTCAGTAGCTGGTCACTTTTAGTTAGGTATTGCTCATTAACTCACAGTCATGAACTGAAATGCTTAATCTATGTTTTCCCCTGTTATTCTTGAATAAACCCTGCTTCTATTAACTGACTGTGATGAACTCTGCTGCTACTGAATACAGCTCTGCCCATGTGTTTGGTTAGATGCAGCTAGGAATGGTGTTGGAAAGTGAGGAAGGCAGAGTCAAACAGTACAATACAGGGATGTAGGCTGGAGAACATGGAGAGGAGCAAACTGGCAAGTGAGATCAGATTTGAGGATGAGGGGAAAAGACTGGGATGTGTACAGCTTGTGTCTGGGACTATCCAGGTATTTTTATTTGCTACTGAGATAAAACAAGCTGAAAAAAGCTGTTTCATGTTGCAGAGCTGGCACTACTTAAAGCAAATAGTGTGCTGCTGGGAGGCTTTACTTGAGTTTTTTTCTTTTTATTTCCCTGAAGCATTGTAAGATGTCAGGAAATTTACTGAAGACTAACAGATAAGCTTCTCTTGCAAGTCACAAAATATTCTGCACTCGCTGTAAAGATAGCATATAAATAGGGAAATTTTTAAATTGGTAATGGTCCCACTCTTTCATCCTGTTGCTACAGCAAAAAGCCATTTTCAAGTTGTTGTCTATTTCCTGAGATGTATGATGACACTTAGCTAAAAAACCCCCGCCCAGAACCTCAAAAAACCAACTAATGAAATGTGAAAATTAAAATTAGAAATCAGATGTAACATATTTTGCTGTTGCCTGATAATCTCAGGAAAGACAAAAGAGGAAAGAAAAATGTCCTCTGTCTTTATAGACCAATTCACTCTAGGAGTTCCATGATTCACCATGAATTAAAAAGCATCTTCTGCCCATAATTGAGTGTTGTAAAAACATTGTCTGAGTTTGGGCAACACACTCCAAAGTGTTGTTGCTATTCTGGTAGATATCTAAATAAGTACAGGAGTGTGGTGTCTCACCCTTAAGGGGAGGGGAGTACCCAATATTTGTAGATGCTCATAATCAAAAGGAGTGACAAAAATCTGAGGGTCTAAGTTTTATGAGTAAATTACACACTTGGCATGGAAATTTTGGTATGCTAGTCTCTGACCTTCTGGTATAAGTGAGGTTTGAATTAAGGGGTAGGGTGAAAGGGGAGAGGGAGAGAGAGGTAGAGATGGATTATGGAGTGAGAGAGAGAAAAAAAGCAAGAAAGGAAAAAAGAGAGATCACCAATCCCGGCTCCAGCATTAATCCAGCTGATGGGGTGTTCAAGTTCCCAGGGCCTCCGTGTCTGGGCTTCATGGGGGTATCTTTTAATAGGTAAATTTTCCCCACTATGGAGATAAGTTATTTGCTTTCTATGCAAATTAGTTACCATGCACAGTCTGTTCTTCTAGACCTTGTTGGGAATGGGTGAGAGGGCTTCAAGGCTCTTGGATGGTCTTGATTCCCACCTACAATTCAGTCCTGCTTCTTGGCCTCATTCCTATGTGTATGCTGTGCTGTGTTCTGCTTATCTTCAGGAGCCAAAACAAGGACATTTGTCTCAGAAAAGTGCTCTCTATGGCCCCTTCTCCAACATGTCCTGTTCTTTCTCACAGCATGTTCCTACCAACAATCCTTGGTGGGTTCCACAACTATGTTTGAGACATATACATGAGCCTTCCCATATTCTAGGCTTCTACAGTGAGATAAAATTGTCTTCAGCTGGTTTGATTTCATGTCATTCTGCATGTTTTTGATAGAAATCACCATCTTTACTGGTGTAGGTACTTCTCTGAACAGTCATCTCCAGATTCTGCGTGGGTCTGGCATTCACATGGTTGGCCAAAACTACAGTGCCATCAACTATAGCCACGTTCCACTTCTAGTCTGTGTTTTTCTTACCTTAAATCCTTAGTAAAATTCTTATAAATGTCTTCAAAGAGAGGATGTCACTTGCCTTGCTTTTTCCTTTAACACTATGAATGAGGTTTTATTTCCTACTTCATCACCTAGCCTTATTTTGGAATGTTTTATAACTTACAAGGAAAAATGGGGAAATGGAATAGAAAGTCATACAAATAGATTATAAAGATCAGACACCACAGTTTGAGAGCATAAAAAAATTAAGCACTTCATGGTTACCAGTCAAAAGTTATTTAGGACATTACAAGCAAATATGTTGGCTACATCCCTTACAAAGGCAAAAATATAGATTTTTGTTTAAAAATGGGCTTTGTTTTGAATTTGGCTGAATATTTTTGAAGAGTTCTATATAAAAATAAGTAATTTGAAAGTAGAAGAGACAACACATTTGTTAAAAAAGAGAAAACGTTTTAATTTTCATTTTGGAGGTAGATTATGCAGACAGGTTCATTTAGGAAGACAGCTTATCAAACTCAACAACATCTGGGCTGTGATTCATATGGAAGTGAAATGAAAAGAGAAAAAGAGAACAGAATTCCAGGAAGAGAGATGCAGATTGGTCTTTGGGCTGCTGCATTAGGATGTTTGATAGCTATATGCCACATCTTCAGGAGAGTTTTTCTGTGAAAAATAGTAGTTAAAATAAATATCCTTTAGATTTCAAGGGTTTGGAAAAGGTATTCTGTGGGTAGGATTCAGAAGAAGTGATAGCACATAAATCCAATGTGAAAAAAAATATCTCATCTCTCAATTAGAATCAAAGAATGGCTTGGGTTGGAAGTGACCTTAAAGATCTTGTTCCATCTAGTCTAATGAAAGACTATCTGTTATGAAGGACAATGTGCTTACAGTCCAGGTGTAGGCAGCAGAAGTTACAGGTATGGTATTCAAGTCTGTAAAACACCAGCAGTATTCTGTGCTGCTTTCCTTTGTGCTTCTATAGAACACACGTTGCTCTGGTGCACCAGCTGTCAGTTGCTGATAGTCTGATGCTTTTTTGCATCATAGGGAGCTAAATGCTAAGTGCCATGATTTGAAATTTGCTATCGCATCTCTCTCTCAGACCTAACCCCACAAATAATGCAGTTCTCAATGCGAGCTTTTAAAAACCGAGGTCAATTAGGAAAGCTACATTTTAAGTGGATTTTTTGTTGTTTTATTCCCAGTGAGAGGCTGTTGAAATGAAGCATATTTTCTTCCAGAGAAATTCTACTAAAGCAAAATTACAGTACTGCTCACTTTTAAATTTCACAGCAAAGTAGCACTTAAAGCTTACTGCAGTGCATTAGATTTAAAACCAATTAAGTACAATGCTAAATCAGTGTAAACCACATTTCTGAATTTATCTACAACATAATGAATAACATCTGCATCTGCAAAGAAAAGATTTACACTGAGCAGCAAAACAAAATGTGTTGACAATTTGAGCAGTTTTCATTCCCTTATGTCATATGTCTCCATTATTTGGTAAAGCTTTACTCAAATCCTTCATTGTTAGAGCAGTAAAAGGGGGAAACACCCAAATCACAACACACTGAGGTAGAGTCTTCCCCAGTTCATTTCCTCTTCTCAGCAGACGTACATCTTTTTTACCTCAGGAGCTTTTCCAATTTGAAATTTATTCAGGATTTGACAAGGATCACCATTCTTCAGGTGTGTTGGAGGATCAGGGGTTGTCTTCTGACCTCCGATGGACATTTCTAGTACTGCCCTTTCCAGAAAAAAAAGACTTCAGTAAAGCCAACCCACTCCGTTTATCTTCCTAGATGATAACAGACAGAAAGTATGACAGGGAAACCAAGATGCTCCTGTACTCTTTAAGGCACCAAATACCATCTTCAACAGAGCTGAGCTTCATTGCTAAATCTGCCTGAAATTTCATGCATGACCTTTAAGGAATAACTTAAATACTGATCTGAACACAGTTTGCACAAAACTCTTTTTTCAGGGTTGACTGTTAAAACTTGCCTGCCTTCTTCTTCTCCACTCTTAAAAGAAGGCAGGAATATTAGTCTGGTTTACTTTCTTGGCTTGTAGTGTTATTACCTCTGTGTAGCTCCTTCACATTACAGACATGTACAGCACTTGAATCAAGGGAAGGGAGTTTGGTCTGGATGTCTGAGCCCTGTGATGCAGGAGCAATTATTTCATGGTTATGAATGTTTTATGAATGTCCTGACAATACTACAGACTGTCCTATTTATTGGTAGTGTATGTATTGTAATACACAGCAAACCAGCAAAAGCTTCCACTGCTGCTGCCCTTCAGCTCTCTGGCAGCAACAAATTTTTTTGGGTAGCAGAGCAATTTTACTGCTGTTTAGTTCTTAGTGTCTGTTATGTTGGAAAGCACAGAAGGAGTGTTATTCTTAATGTTGAGAGGTTCTGTGAGGCAGAACTGTTATCCACAGAGAGGTTACTAGTAAGAAAATATTCATAAGGCTACCTCTGTATTTTAAGGATTAGCCTTTTTTTGTCCATAAAGCTGAGTCCCAATCTCAAAGAGGCTTTTTGTTGATAGTGCCCTTATTTATTTTCCAAGTTGAGTCCTGGTCCCATTGTTATGGGCCTGTAATCCTCTCATGCTTCTAGAAAATACAGTGCTCTCTGGTGATAGTTGAGCTGCATGATGATTGACCGAAATTGATGTGAAATATTATTGTAAAGCTAAAGTCCTTCATCCCTGATACTCTTACACCTGGAATTTCTACTCTTCAGGGCTGGGATGTAGCTCAAACTACACAGTGGGAGTTTGTGTTGTCTTGGCATGAAGCAGAAGATGTAATGTCAACAGAAGGTTCATTTAGCAGTCTGTCCCTCCTGAATGGCATCCTGTACTGCAAATACATGTCCAAAGAAAAAAAGCAATTATGGCACACCTGAAACCCCTGGGGGGTTTCTGAATCTGTAGGGGCTAACGGGCAGGGTGGGATAAGGGTAAAGATCAACCAAACTGTCTTACTAGGGACATTGATTCTTCCTTAGGTTTGAATGGGGAGCAGAAATTTACTTTTTCTAGTGACTTTTCTTGAATTACACTCTGTTTTATACCTCTGGGGCTTAAGAATTGCTTCATTTACCAATATCAGGTAATTGCTACTGCAGCAATGTGGTACCATAGAAATGAGCAGCTGGAAGGTATTGATGTGTTGATAAAAGGTTGTTATTTGTGTTAATTTTCCCCTCCCTCGTTTTCATTTTTGGCCAGCCAAACTTGGTATCATGTGCCATTGTTAATGGCTATGTTACCTGAAGCTGTTACAAAAGTCTGTGCCAAGTTCATCCCAATGAATTGAGGAGTAATGTAGTTTTAATTTTAAGTCCAATTATATCCAGGAAGATTAATTGTTGGGGGCAAATCCTTGTGTGGGGCCAAAAGGGAGTTATAAATCATTCAGTTAGATTATCAGATAATTTTCAAGCTCCTGTGGGTTTCAGAAAATGGACAAGAATAGCTTAAACCTGTCTCTCTCACAAAGAACTAGTAGCTTGTGATAAATTAGAATCTGTCTTTTTCCCCTCTCCAGCAATCTCCCTGGATGTGGGTGAAATGTCCACTAGTGCTAATTTAATTGCAAGTGGAACCCTCTGCTGCCTGCAAGTAATTCACATTTTTCAGTAGCAGATAATGGCAATAGTGAAAGTGTCTCCTTTCTATCAGGTCATTTTATTTTTAAGTCAATGACAATGGAACTATTATGTACCAGCTGATGAGAGCTTAATTTGTTTAAGTATAGAAGAGGATTTATTAGCAGTCATATGTTGGTATTACTATGGCCCTCTACTCATAGCTCTTACATATGCATTAGACAATTTCATCTAATCTAAGCAAATGTAAACTAATCTAGCTAGATGCATAAGTATGGACTTCATTTTCCTTTCATGGAGACAAGTGTTAATTAGAAGACACTTACCAGACCTAGAGCTGAGTAACTTAGCAGAGAATCAGATCTCATATCTTTTGTCTAATCTGAATGCTGCATGAATATGATCATGATTCTAGACTTAATTAGGGTCACGAAATATGACTAATTACATCCATGAAAGTGAACTCTCCCCCTTAGCAAGGCATGCATCTGTGTCAGCTGTTAAACAGCACAGCTAGAGAGCATCTGTGAATCAGGCCCTCTCTATTACTGCACAAACAACTCTCATTTTCCCTCACTTAAATAGACATGAACTAGAAAAAAACCAGGAAAACCTAGAAAAGTTAGGGTGCTGCTGCAGTTGGTCCCTCCAAGCCCCTTGGAGTTGCTCCTCCCTCCTCCCCATCTCCTCCCCGGTTTTTTTTTTTTGTTGGTTGGTTGGTTGGTTGGTTTTTGGTTGGTTGGTTTTGGTGTTTGTGGGGTTTTTTTGGTTTTTTTTTGTTTGTTTGTTTGTTTGTTTGTTTTTGGGGGGGTTGGGGTTTTTTGTGTGTGTGTGTTTTTATGTATGTGGGGGTTTTTGTTTGTTTGTTTGTTTTGTTTTGTTTTGGGGTGGTTTTTTTTTTGTTTTAAGAAAATAGTAAAGGATAAGTGGGAAAATGGACACCTGGGAGCACAGAAAGCTCTTGAGAACATTCCCACGGTCTGGATCATCAGAACTGCAGATTTGCAGTCTCCAGAAAGGAGAACAGTTTTAAATAAGACACAGAGGTATTGGAAAAGGTACTGACTACTCCAGAGGGGAGTGGATCCATGCCTTTTGACAGTTTGTACTCCTGGATCTTGTTCAAATACATTTTGCAGTTTTGTGGATTTTTCTAGGCAGAAGCCAGATTTGATATCATATTGTGAAATTCATTGTCTATTTTCATTTCAGTCCTCTTTTAAGAAAGTCTGAGCAGTTATAGCAATGATTAAAGGATATATATACAGACACATACATTTATATAGTCATATTGAACCAGTCTTATGCAACTATACACAAACATACACTTTCAGTTATGAATATTTTATCATATGCTTTTCACCTCAGAATGGAGGTTTGTTTTAAGTGTTGAAACCCAGCTGCAATTAGAACTGTTTTTCTTGAAAATGAACTCCAGAGAGGCTACTAAAGAATTCCTGTGGCTGATTTGTCTCTCAATGACAGAGGACTGATGCAGAACCGGGGGCCACATTCTGATATAATTTGTTCTCAAGTGAATTTACACCTTGTTACTCTTGAAAAATAAGATCAGAATCTTTATCCAAATCCTGTTGTCAATGATTGCTTCAGACTTTTCAAAGATGTTTTTGAAGTTACATTGTTGTGTCTATTCAGTAAATAAAAGAGAAGTTCTTTATTCTGTGTTGTCATTTCTATCTTTCACACAATAGTAATCTAAAGGAAAGGAATGAGGACAAGTAGCATCTTGCCAGACTGCATTCCTGATCCTTTTTTTGGTTATACAATGGATTTTAAAGAGCAACATACTTATTCTAATGTAAAAATAAGCAGAATTACTGAGTGATTTTTCTAGGTATTAAAACTTTTGAATATTGGAACATTTACAAGATACATAAAAATCAAACAGTGATTTCTAAAGAAGTAATCAATTTGAAAAGTAAATTGTATGATGCAGTGTAGTAAGTTTCTAGTTTTCACTTTTATTTAAAATGTTCATGAGAAGACAATACAGTTAAGTACAAAATTGGTCTAATGATTTATTTTCAGAGGACAATTTGTTTGCCAATTAGCAAACAGGTGATCTTAAATGAATAGACTCCCCCTGCTCTAAATCATCTTGATATATTTAAATGTATTCTCAGTTATAGATGGATATGGGAGAATAACAGCATGGGGACCCCAACATGGTACTTTTTAGTTAAAGGCCAATATTCCATATTCATTTGATAACCAGATTTTCTTGTTCTTTTTGCTTTTGCCATCATTTTCCTCATTCAATCATGTAATCTTTGAATTTTCCAATTTCAAGTAGAGAGAGGAAAATTTTTACCTTTTAGGGATAAAGTTAACACTAAAATCTCCATTCAAGTAGTCAAATAGGCTTTTTTGGAAGCCTGGCTTCATATTCACACCAAAAGCCCTCTGAGAAGGTGTCCTTTTCTCTTAAATAGTCTTATTTATTTAAGTCCTTAAATACTAAGCATTTGGGGAATCAATGTGTGGATGTGTGACTTCTACTTCACCCCACAGTCACCAAGAACAGGTTTCCCTTCTTTCTGAAAGGAAAAAAATGGAAATAATTTTTAAAAGCTAATTGATCTCTTGTCTATAATGAGAAGTTACTGACCAGTGCAAAGAGAGTCCATAGGCAGCAAAGACAAATTGTCTGGAGGATTTCAAAGCTTTTCTTTGTTGAGGAACACATTAGAACAAGAATGCTTTGCATACTGATCCCTCTCTTAAAGCAGATTGGCCAGAGGAAAATCACAGTTTTGATACATCAAAGAATGATACTGTTCCCTGAGCAATGGTGATGGTTGGTAGCTCCTGGGACAACTCCAGTCCATGATTCCCAACTCAAAGTTCAATTTCCTTTTATTATGTTGATACTCCAGGCTAGATCATAATTTCTCAAACTTCTTTTTCTTTCCTTTTCTTCCCAATTCAAAAACACACCTAACCACCTAAAAATACACTTATTTTTAACTTAACAGTTATAGAATTAAATGTCTGAAGACCTTTTTTTGCACTCTGTTCATTCCCATTCAGATAATCTTTTTAGCCATAAATAAGAAAAGAGGGTCTGAGCTGCTACTACTTTATATGATTTTTTTCTTTCAGTGTATATATATATATGTTCATATTTATACATGAATCACCCTTTATTGTCAGTGCTTCATGAGTAACACAATGACAAAAACAAAGCATATTGTAAACCTTGAGACCTTCTCTTATGAATATTGCTCTGAATTACTGATATGAAATATGCTGCCTAAAGCTGCAAATTTCTTTAAAATGTCTATTCTATTCCAAAGAGCACTGAAACAGGTAAAAATAAACCAGGTTAAGGGTTTCACTCAGATCCTTTGAACATCTTAATGTGCACGACAGATGTGTCACAGCTGACACAAAAGCTTGGTCTGAATTCTGATTCTTTATGTGCTGCATTGTGTCAGTTGGACAGTTTTAGCTTTGTCTTAACTCCAAAATTCCTTTTTTTTCTTGGATGTTTCAAGGTCAGTCTTGAGACAAGGTTGGTTATTTTTTTCAAGAATGAGTTGCAAATAAGTGTAACAGGGAGAAATCGTATTGCTTCCTCCTCGTGAACTGCAGCCTGGGAAACCCAGTGTGACAAAAGTGCATAGGGGAAGAATAAAAAATTCAGAACTCCCTGTTTGGAATAGCATTCTTTGGATTGATTTATATATTCATAATCCTCTTTGGAACTGGGTGAAGTGTGGCATATGTCTAATAGAGGAAGATAAAATATGAAAGCTTTTTAAAAGGATTGAGATGATACACTAAAATGCTAGGAATTGCCACAAGCATAACTCATATTTGCAAGCATTATAATTTCACACTCAAGTCCATACTTCCATGTCAGTGAAGGGAGTCATCCCTGATCCTGCTTAGGAAGCTCTGATACATGTTTAGGACATCATTCTTCCAAGTCCTGACAGAACAGAAATGGTTCAGAAGCAGTATTATGTGAACCAATAGGAAAACCCAGATTCCAAAAGCACAGAGCCACCGTATGAACATTTTTAGCCAAGAAAAAGAGCATGTTTGTTTGAGTCCTTCTGCTTCATTACTTTTTACATGCATTTGTTCCAAGTTTTATCAATGTTTGTAATCATTTGAACCTGGTGGGACGTACATCAAGGTGGGAGTTAAATATTGAAAGGATATGTCATTTTCTTTTGATAATGTGCTGCTTAGATCTTTCTTCCTGAAAAGCTTTAAATACTTAAATAATGATGTTTACATCATTTTCTTTGGAAAACCAACAAATGAACAGACCAGACTTTTATCTTTCCCCCTTGCCCCCCCTTGCTCTTCATCCTGAATGAAATAATTCTGCTTTCTCATTAGTACGATGATACTTTTAGGCTATCCTCTTACCAATGCTTCTTAGTCCTCATTTATCCTCTTTCTGAACCTTTAATCCTACATTTAAAATAACAACAAACCATGAAATTAATGGACATCATGGGAAACTTGTGCTTTTTCAAAATCCATCTATTTTGCATGATAGAGTGTATCATAGGTCCTCTGATTTTAAGCAGGAAGATTCAAACTATTACGGCTCTGCCTTCAGTTTTATTTTTCTTTTCAGTTCCATTCCATAAATCTCCTACTGATTTAATTACTTGTTTTCTTTTGAAATTCCTTGCAGTTTGTCCATTTTTTTTCCCTCAGAAGGGAAATGTCCAAGTATAGAGGCAAGGGGGGGCAGGATGCACTGCACATGTTCCCCCTCACTACAATGTAGATCTTTCGGCAGCTCATAGTTGCTGGCAACAGTAAAACGTGTTAATGAGCATTCTGTGTGTAGACTGAGAAGTTTAAACTGATTAAAAAGTAACTAATACAGCCTCCACCTAAACAGAAAGTTTGGATTTGATTAATTGAAATGGGCAGGACAACTTCATTATCATATATGCCAAAAGCACATTTGGGCAGGTTGTTCTGTGGGCAATTTCTCTGTGGAAGGTGGCTGCTCGCCTTTCTCACCAAGGAGGAACTACATTTTTTTATTGCTGGTACACGCTGATCTAATGTCTCTATTTATTAAAAATCAGTGGTGGAATTTGATATTCATCCTCTTACTGATGATTTATTAGAAAAAGGAGAAATTCCAGCCTTGAGATTTGGGGACCTGTCCACATCTTCAAAATAAGACACTGCCAGGCTGTGACTTTAAAATTAGCTGTACAGTATCAGTCTGTGAGCTGTGGTTAATCTGCTTTATTAATTCCACTATGTGTTCACTGATGCAAGAAAAAAAAGCAGGCTGACTGAACTTCCATGGCTGCTTTGTGCTGTGGATTTATGTGGCACAGAGAGAATTGGAACGGAACACGGCTGCCTAAAGGAGGAGTGAGCAATTGAGGTACAATTCTCATTTTAAGAACCCTAGAGAATATTTTTTGGCCTTCAGCTGTGGCAGTAGAAGGGTATGGTCTTCCATGAGCCTTTATCAGCATCCTGCATGTTAGATACTCCAACTGGCTTAAAAAGCCACTAAGTTTAACCTAATAGATTGATCTTAGTAGTAGGCATGGTCTACTTTGAAATTCAAGCTTAAGATGGAAGTCAAGTCAATAAATCTCATCCCAAGTTCTATACCATACTCATATTTAGATAAAGTGATGGCTGAAATCATAACATGGCCAATCCATATTAATTACTTTTGATTTAGAAGGTCATTCTGTGCATTGTTATGGGAGCTTTCACGTTGTGCAAAATACAACACAGCAGAATGTCTGAATGCCCTGGGATCCTCAGCACAGGAAGGACATGGATCTGCTGGAGTCCAGAGGAGGGCCAAAAAGATGATTAGAGGGATGGAGCACCCCTCCTATGAGGAAAGGCTGAGAGAATTGGGAGTTTTCAGCCTGGAAAAAAGGAGGCTTTAGGGTGACCTAATTGTGTCCTTCCAGTACCTGAAGGGAGCTACAAGAAAGATGAGAGATTCTTTACAATGGCATAAAGTGACAGGACAAGGGGGAATGGCTTCCAACTGTAAAAGAGTAGATTTAGATTAGATATTAGGAAGAGATTCTTTATGATGAGGGACTGAGGTTGCCCTGAGAATTTGTGGACATCCCATCCCTGGAAGTGCTGAAGGATGGGTTGGAGGGGGCTCTGAGCAACCTAAAGGAAAATGTGAATTGAAACTAGATGATCTTTAAGTTCCCTTCCAATCCAAGCCATTCTGATTCAGTATGGGAATAATGACTACTAGAGCTGGGAAATACTTTGATGAGCAAATACTTCTTAGTTTTTGGGAAAAGTTTTCAGGATCTTCATTTATATTTTCAATTCCTTAACAAAAACAAAACAAAACAAACAAACAAACAAAAAAAAAACCACAAAGAAAAAAATATCAAAGCTATAATGTTACCCACATGTTACTTGAAGACAAAAAAATATGGGAAAAGGGCTTAAGGTGAAGTGAAAAACACTGGGTTTTTTTTCCCACAAACTAACAATAAATAATATGCTTTAAACAACATTTATATTGGTAGTTCTTGAAAACCAAAACATTTGGATGTAAGGATAACATACTCATTTGTAACAGGAAATTCACAGCAAGCACATGACCTTTTTGTATCTACTGTGTTTGATGTTTTTATCGTCTTTAAACACAGTTCACAGGAGCAACATAAGTGGAAATTTCTGTGAAAGCTCTGAGAGGTTTTCTCAAGAAACTTTAAATAAAAACCAGGATCATTTGAATTTGATCTTGTGAATTTCAAACTTAAATAATCTTATTCTAGGAAGTATTTTGTTTCCTTATTTTAGTCATAAAAATAAGTCTAGGAAAGGGACTCAATACTTTGTCAAGTTCCTCCTTGTTCCCTTGGGCAGGATGAACAGTACAAGTACTAATCCTGACAGATGTTGTCTAACTTGTTCCTTGAGTTGTCTAAGGAGAACTTCACAACATCCTGAGGGAGTTTGTTTCAGCATTTTATATTTTGTCTTAAAAGCTTTTCTGTATCCTTCCTTCTTCAGTTTAACCTCACTTTTTTTATTCACCGTAGGCACATAAATCAGGATTTTTCTTCCTTTCGTAGCAACAGACATTTTGAGTTTATTTACATAGTCTCCATCCAGTCTTCTCTCTCTTAAGCTGAGCAGCTCCAGCCATTTCAGTCTTTTCTGTGGAATGATTAACAGTCTGCTGGAAAATCCTTTGCTCCCCCAAACTGATTCACATCTAAATCAAAGAGTGAAGTCCAAAGCGGAAAACCTACCTTAGCTGACAGCTAAGAACACACCATTAGTGGGAGATGGGACTCTCTTGCAGACCATGTTCTTGTCTGTGTCATCCTGTATTCACTTCATGGACTGTTCATAGGTTAGAAACAGATTTATCAGTTTATAAAATCATTTAACTGTGTTTTCTTTTTTATTTATATAATATTTAGGATGAATTCAATGAACTGTTATTATTTTAACCAAAGAGAGTTTTCTGAAGAACTTCTTTAATATCCAAGGTTTTGAGAGGTCTTTTATTTCAGAGCTTCTGAATAAAGACAACTGAAATATAAGAGGTCATATTTTTGGATATCAGTCTCCACCCTTTATAAGGTTACATTTTTTCATTAATTGAATCACTCATGGTGGCTTTGATGAGATGTTTGGCTGCCTGAGCTTTTGCATTCACTCTGTGAAGCTCTAGCTATAGACCCATGTCCTGAGGAACCTTGCCTTGCCTTCTGATGAACTGTAATAAAGACTAAGGAGTTCCATTTCCATCATTGCATTCTTATTATTTGCATCATATGCAATTCCCTTACATAATTCTGGGCAAATCCTCTCAATTATAAAATACTATCCCCCCGCCCCCCTAATGTAATATAATCCTGTCATATTCACAACTGTGGAAAAGTTTCCATTCTTCTTTTGCTGTCCTACACGCGCAGAAAAAGTTGTACAGCATTCATCTTATCTTTTCAATAATTGTATTTTAAATTATGGTTATTTGTCAAATAGTCTTAAACCTGTAGCTGCAGATCTATAAGTACCATGACCTGTCTCCACTGGAAAGGGCTGATGTAATTAGAAAAAGGCCTATATCAATCACTGAGATAATGGGTGTTCTCTCTCTGTCCCTCTGCCCCTCTCTTCTTCTCTCATCATCAATTACCCCGACTATTTTAGACAAAATATCAGGCAAACCTACCTTCTTATAGCTACAGTGCTCCCAGTGCTATTAATGGAATTGAAATTCTTCCGTTAGGCAAAAGTTCCTATGGAGACTATTCTGTAACTGCCAATTAAGGAAAGCCTAATTTATGTAATCTCACAGAATTAGCAACAGGTTTAATAGATGTAGTAAAAGTTGACATGTCAGATATGGAGTGATTCTTCTGGACATAGGTATCTGAATTAGGAGTATTTCCCTTTTAGACTCATTGTGGCTGATATTAAACATCATGCATCAAAATGCCAATGTACAGTTAAAATAGCCTTTACTATTACCTTTATTATTTCTAATAATGCTCCTAAATATGTTGAAAACTCCAGGCCTAGAAAGTTACTGCATGTCTGCTACTGTCAACAGGAGATATCCTATCAGTAGTTCCCAGAAATGACTCTTCAACTAACATCTCTCATAAATGGCAGTATAGTAAAAGCATGTTAAAACTGAATCTTTTTCAGAATAACGACAAATTTAAGTAAAAATTTAAACACGATCTCAAGGGAAAAGATGCTCTTTTCAATTTTTAGCTGGTGTAGCCCTGATAATATGACAGAGAGTAAACAGGACTGTGCTGAGCAATTTTGATGATGCACAACTTTGAGTTCTTAGAGAACTGGGCCTTGCTGCAAGATAAAAAGGGAAAACCTATTGCAGGAAATTATCAGCTCTTCTGAGTATCAAAGGCCAAAAAATTTTACTCTGGATTTCCCACATCAAGCCTAAACACTTACAGATAGATGTCTTACCATTTTAATGGAACATAAAACAAATGCCACACAATTTCTGTAATGACTGTAGCACCGTGAGAATTGCTTTGCCTAAAAGTTAACATGACTGCAGTCTGGTGAAATAAAAACTCTTGTCAGATCTTGCTTTAAAGTATGAGTAGGTTTGAATATATTAGTACCAGAGTAGATTTAAGCTCTATTATATTGTGTAGGGTGAGCCCATGCAGACTGGCCATGGCTGCAGTTTACAGGGAGGTAGTCCAGAAAATAAAGAATTGCCCCCAGGGGTTCTTCAGACAGAAATGGTGTCTCCCAGGTGGATGAGAAGAGGCTTCAACTTACCAGCTTCTCTCTGAATTCAAAATACTGTCAATGGTCATGTATTTGCAGGTCAAGAAAACAAAAAAGTTGATGATTTCTCACTCTCCTCACCCATATTTATTTATTTCACAGGAATGCTCTTAGGATTTGTATTGATGCTGGGATTATTTTCCTACAATGGCAATATTTAAACAAAGGCACAAGGAAACACTTTCTTCA
>JAWWLV010000088.1:145992600-146016364 GCA_035041135.1 Platyrinchus mystaceus
AGATTTATTCTTCACACTCTTAGGAGAACAAGGGTCCTACAGCTTCATCATTTTTCAAGAGTGATTTACTTATTGGTGAAGCACTGCTTGACTTTGCAACAGTTCTTATCTTTTGAAAATGTTCTGCATTGGTAGGAATCTTTCCAGGTATGCAGAGGAATGCAAAAGATTAAAAAATACTTGCAGCAGAAGGGTTCTGAACCTCAACATTTCAACCTTTACCAGACAACTGCTGCTTATCTCTTCCTGATAATGAGCACATTTGTTCTCAAACTGCACAAAGGCCACCTTTTAAAACATGCTGCAGATGTGTCAGAAATTTGCAATTTGTGGCTTGGCCTATTGACCCTGTCTCACTTGGATGTTCTAAACATTTTCCCCAAGTTCAGTGCTACTGCTGGTAGATGGATTAATACAGAACTGTTTCTCATTTTGTTACTAAATGCTAACTTTGTTCATATGGCATTCAAAATTCAAAAACTGATTAAGAATTGGAAGTCCTGTGTCTCTCTCTCCTGAAATCTGTGTATATATGTGTCTGTATATGTCTGCATGTGTTTCTGCAGCGTCTGCTACAGTTTATTAGGTTGAAAAAACTCCAGTTTTCTGTAATGAACAGGAATAAGCCAAGGGGAAGCATTCAGTGATCTCAGTTTAGCTCTTACTGATATTTTGCATTGAAAAAGATATTAATGACAGTTTCTCAGGACCACAGAACATCCGGAGTTTGGATTCATTTAGCAATGAATCTGAATTTCCCTCCTTGTCTTCATCTTACAAACAAGGATAGTGGAAAACTGTGATTTGAACATCCCCTGGCAGAATTCAGTGATCTGGGGACTGTCAAGAAAAGAATGGGCTGTAACCTTAAGTCTTGAAGGTAAAAGGCATCTGCCTGGTGAAGTCATTCACTGCTTACTGGAAAAGGGCTTTTCTGATAAATTCCAGTTAAGCTCTTTGCTCACAGAAAGTGTTTTCGCCCACATTTTTACAATGGTTTATTAATGCACTTTGACTCTGGGTATTGGAGTGTTTTAATGTTGCTTGATTTGAGTGCTGCTCTTTACACTTTTGATTATAATAGCATACTACTTGATCACGTCTAATGTTCTCTGGGATTAACTGGCTCTACATTTTGAGTTCATTTCCATCTTATTTGTCCAACATATCAGGTTTTTGGGTTTTGTGTTGTTCATTTTTATTTTCTTTTCCATTTGGAGAGTTCTTTTTGTCTCTCTACTTAGAAGACATTTATGGGAAGGTTCTTTCACCAATTAAGTTGTGAAAAGTATGTGTCTCTTTTTACATGATTTTCTCTCGATATCTCACTTTGAGTCCACTCACTTTATCAACCAAATGTCTTTGCATAGTAGTATGATATCTCATTTTAATTCATATTCTACTTTCTGACTATGTTTTTGTGATGTGCAGGTGTCAATTACAATCAATCACAAGAACTCCAGCACACTAACAGTATAAAAAATTTCCCAGTAATTTCTAAAGGAAAAATCTACCTTCACAAAAAATCCTAAGAACCAGGAAATAAAAGAAAACTGGGAAAAAAAAAATCTTGCCAAGATTGAGGATTTTGGAATGAGTCAGCAGGAAACAAAAGCTTTCATAATAGAAAAAGATTCTTCATCCAGAGGGTGGCTGGGCAGGGTGGTGGAACAGGATCCCCAGGGCAGTGGCCAGAGCACCAAGCCTGACAGAGCTCAAGAAGCATTTGGATTATCTACATGGTGTGACTCTTGGGGATGGTCCTGTGCAGGGCTAAGGGTTGGACTCAGTGATCCTCGTGAGTCCCTTCCAACATAGCATATCCTCTGATTCTGTGATAAAGCCTGAAGAACATGTATCACACCTGATACACAGGTAACAACATAGAGACAGGTTTTTCTAGCAGGTAGATCATAGCTATGCCTTCTTGTCAGCAGCAAGAGAGAGTGGTTGTGCTTGGACTTAGGCCAAAAGACTAAGGGAGAAAAACATGGACACTCTTGACTGTCAGGCAAACAAGTGGCTTATTGCAGTCCAGAACCCTGAAGGATGAGTTCAAGCCCTCTATCCTGACCATAGAATCATACAACCATAGAATGGTTTGGGTTGGAAAAGACCCCCCTGCCAGGGGCAGGGACATCTTCCACTAGACCAGGTTGCTCAAAGTCCCATCCAACCTGGCCTTCTTCTTATTCCAGGAATGGGGCATTCACAACTTCTCTAAGCAACCTGTGTCAGAGACTCACTCCACTCACAGTAAAAAATTTCTTCCTAATATCTAATCTAAACCTGTCCTCCTTCAGCTTAATGCCATTCCCCCTTGTCCCATCATTACAATGTCCTTGCCAAAAGTCCCTCTCCAACTCTCTTGTAGGTCTTTCCAGATACTGGAAGGTGCTCTGAGGTTTCCCCAGAACCTTCTTTTCTCCAAGCTGAACAACCACAACTCTTTCAGCCTGTCTCCATAGAAGTGCTCCAGTCCTTTGAATATCTTCATGACCCTCCTCTGGACTTCCTGGAGTGTTCCATGTGGGATAGCGTCAAATGGTTTGCTCAAATCCAGGTAGATGACATCAGTTTTTCTTCCCTTATCTACCAATACTGTAACCCTATCATATGATTTTCTCCCCAAAAAAATGGAGTGCACAAGGAGAAAGAAATTTTTGATTTCTAAAGGGGTGTAAGATTAGGGTATAGTTTGTTTTGGGTTTAAAATGTATAAGGACATAAAGGATTTTATTAGAAAAAGTATGAAACTAATCAAATGCCATATAGCAGAAAATGAAAATTGTGGCTTCTAAACGTGAAAATAATCTAGAGGTGTCAAGTCCCTTTCAAAGCTATCCCATGAAAAAACTTTGGGCTCAGAGAAATGGATCAATAGACAGAAGGCGGACAAGAAAATTCAAAGCCAAGGTGTGAGATAGCCTGAATGAACCTTGCCTTGTGATCTGTACTGCATCAGCAAGAAACAATGACATGCTAGAGAATTGCACTTCTAAAAGGGATTAAATCAATGTGATTTGATCAGTCCTTTGAACTTTTTGAGGTCTTCCTGCCTTTCTTTAAAACACTGTCCACACCACAGGAATGACGGATTCTTACCTCCTAATGAATTTGACATTGCTGTGTTCCAGCTTTATTTCTCCTTACCATGTTAAAGAGCAGGCTGGGCCCAACCTTCTGTTCCCTGAAACAGGGAAGGGAAGGACCACAGTGCGATTCCAAACAAGTCCATGTAAAGATGTGAGGAGAGGTGACAATGGAAAGTAGGAGGGGATAAAACCCAGTCACAACATGAGACAGTTGATTGCACTTGGCCTCACATTTGGGTTCACATAAGAGCAGCATTCAATACCAGAATTATGGAGCAGAGGATCTGAGGGGCTTTGATGCATCTATGTGGAGCAATGGGATCTTCCCCATGGCAAGGGAGTTTAGAGGTGAAACATTTCTAAATGTCTCCAGTCTTTCTGGAAACTAGTCTGTTTCCCCAGGCTGCCCAGGTAACCTGCTTCATCAGAGCAGTCATGCATGAGGCTTTCCACAGATTACTCTTGTGACTGTTTCTCCCTTCAGGTTTTCTAGTTCAAAGATGAACTGAAATTAGGAGATAAAATCAGAGTAAATTTTTCCCTTTGAAGGCACGATTAATAGTCTCCTAATGAATTGGACCTGTTTTTAAGCACCTCTGATCTCCACTGTCCTCTTCAGTTTCTAGGTGGCCCAGAAAACTATATTATGTGGCTTAAGGTGCCTCTTGCTGAGTGAGAAAGGCGCTTGGCACAACAACAGCAGATTAATTTACTGCTGTATTTTCTAGCTTTGCTATTTGCAAGGATAGTGTGCAAGAAAATAGTTCAATATGCAGTAGCCTGTGTCCTTTGGAAACATTATTTGGTTAGTTTCACTAATGGTTTGTGCAACTTCTTAACGAATGCTGAATCCTCTGGATGCATTCGCTACATTACCCTGTTTTGTTTTGGCAGGGTTGACTCTGAAAGACATTGTTTTGACAGTTAGCTCTGTGGGCAGCAAAGTTTTGCAAGACCCAGTTTCCTTTCATTTGGGTTTACTATGTGTCTGATAAGCTTTTTCTGAAAATGGTAGTTTCTTATTTTCTTCCTTGCAGGTGGGTTCAGTGCAGAGTGGAACAAAGCTGAGGTACAGCTAAGACTTTCCTGATGGAAAGGGTGAGTTTCAGACTCCTCTCCATAGCAGTTTATTTTCACAAGATATGTAGAAATACACTATGTTAGAAGACTTGTTCTCTGGTTGCATTTGGCAGAAATTGGACAAGGGGGTGAGAAGCTATTGGGAACTGATAGGAAAAGAGCATGGGTCAGGTTTCCTGAGGAAATCGGTCTCCAAATTTCCTTTCCCTTTCCCTTTCCCTTTCCCAACCTTCCCTTCCCTTCCCAAACCTTCCCAAACCTTTCCTTCCCTTCACAGTTTGGAAGATTTTTTTAGCACCTTGAAAGGAATTAGGTATAAGGAACACAAATTAATATAATTAATAAATAAAAACAGCAGAGAAAAAGGTTCAGCAGACAAACATTCTCCTTGGCCATATTATCACAGGACTTGTGAAGACACTGAACTCAGCTCTTTAAAAAATACATATAGTAAAGGATTTTGCTCTTAAAAATAAACAACAAACAAATGAACGAACAAACAAACTAAATGCAAACCAAAAAGGAAATTTTTATTAACTCTTAAAATATTACAGGGAAAAGTATGTAATGCAGAAGCTACATAACTGAAAGACCGAAAATCTTGTGTTGAAAGAACACTTTTCTTAATACCCAAATTTCTCAGTAATGTACCGTCAAGAGCCAGGATGAGATCCCTTCTCTCCTCCTTGTGTAATGACTATGGAATTCAGACATTGCCTCTAGTACTTCCCTGTAAGTCAGTGTTCAGTGTGGGCAGAGCAGAGGACACAACCAAACTGTGGTCCAAACACAGCAGACCTGCCTCACAAATGTAGATGACATGGGCAGGTTTGCTTGTTTAAAGTACACCTAAAAGCCTCAAGCAAAAAACAGGTTAAAGCAAGATAGAACACCAAGGAACTGAAAATCAGAAAAGACAGAACATCATCCCCATTTTACAGTGTGAAGACAGAGAAATTAAATTGTTTGTGGTAAAATGAGGGCAGAAAGGACACCTTTGGCAGTGGTAGAAATAAAATCACAGATCACTTTCTTAACCATTAGATTAGCCTTTCCTCCCGGCTTTTTCTTAAATCCATTTGACAACAACTGACTCAATTATTCTTTGTGATTAATTTCCTGGATATGTAGCCTTTTTTAATTTTATTTTTTGCTCGGGTACTGTTTTCAGACCAATCTTAGTGTCAATAACTGCATTTTTATTACCATTACATGAATAGCTTTGTTCAATAATGCTAAGGGAGTAGATGGTATTTTAGTATGAGACAATTAACAGAAAGTGGGAGCTATCAATGCAGCACAGGATACAGTGTTGTGTTCTTACTGGGGAGGTTCATTGTGAAACGTTAAAACTAAATCAAAGGCAAAGAATAAATACCTCCACTTTGTGTGGATCCCTTTCTTTGCATGTGTCTTTAGCTGTGCACATGTTTACATAAACATCACTGTCTATTCATCAGATGTATGAGAACCCATCCCTTTATTTTCCCAGCAGCTCAAAACTTGTGGCAAACAGATTCTTATTTAAAAAGGTCATATTGCAGAGCTGTGAAGCAAATCAGCTGATGGTGGTGGAACAAGCAATTGGCACTACCACATATACTAACTTGCACTTGATAAGTTGAAGTTTCCCAGGATAACCTGCAGTGACAGTTTGTTCTCTTTGAGAACCTCTGAAAAATACAAAAGGGCACCTAACTTGGATGAATGTCTTGCACATTTCTTAAGGTTCCTGCCAGCTAAGGATGGATGCATGGAATATTTGATCATCAAACACGAGGCTGAATGGACAAGATTATTCATATTATTCATTCTCCAAATAAGGGGGGGGGGAAGTATTACATGGCAAGAATTAATCTGATTGTGATTGTACTAAATCAGAATTTTAATTAAGTTTTTTGCACAGGAGGCTGTTAGCACTGGTTTGTTTTAGTCAACTGTGAGGTTGTAAGGGCTGTGTACACACCTTGGCAAGGTGTCACCATGCTCTTGTAAAGTCCTTCTTATCATTTCCAATGCAAAACTTTTGCTTCCTGCTGCCTTCTCTTCCTGCATCTGTGTGCTCTCCGGCCATTCAGCTTCCCTTCCCCTTCCCCATTGCCTTTCCCTTTCTCTCTTTCTCTCAGCAGGGAGTTTCACAATCTGCAGGAGTTGCTGTGTAAGTGTGGACACTGTTTGCATCAAAGGAACGTGCCTGTCAGTGGAACGTGTCGTGTCCCGTTAGCAGAGGGACAGCCCAACCCACCCAGCTCAGCTCTACAGGGAGAGGAGATCTCCACCGTGTGTGCAAGTAGTTACTGTTGCTCACTCCCACCCAGAGCCCCAATTAACTACCAGCAGCTTCAGGATATTAAATTTACTCGCCACCTACATCAAAAAAGCAAAGCTGCAGTGGGCAGGAGTCTGGGTGCTGGTGCTGTTTACTGCGTTAAGTGGGTACAGATCCCAGTGTTGTGCTATTCCTTGACATTTTTAGAATTAGACTTCCCCCCCTTCTCGTAGGTTCCTGGGTGTTGTGCAGAACCAATCTCGCCCATCTTCTCAGAGGAGCTCTGTAGTCTGCTGTGGACAATAGATCCTGTTCCACCTTTCCTCCTACATGCTGCAGTTTTCAATCTGCCCCAGTCCAGTTAGTGACAAATTAAAAGTAAGTAATGCATTGCCTGTTAGAAGGACTTTGTTTTTCCTCAGTTTTTTGCCTCCAGGCAGGTTTTTGGGGGTCAACTGCACTGCTTAGTAGCTGTACCTCTCACCAATTCTCTAAAGCACTGTATTGCAATATGAAGCATTTTACTTCACACTCACACTCGTTTGCAAAGGATGTGGAGGAACTTCAATTTGTGATGGGCAAAAAAAAAAAAAAAAAAAGAGAGAATCTGGGGAGGAAAAAGAAACCATCACCACAGACTTTGCTCATCAACGGGTCGATATAAAATACCTCAGCCCCAAAACTCCCTGTTCAAGCTCACAGAGAACAGATGCCTTCCAAGCTTGCCAGGAAGACATAATGAAGCACAGAATAAAACATGTCCATAAACTGATGAGGTGCTTTATGTGTGAGGAAAGCCCTAAGGTTCAGGCATTGAATCCTCTGTAATCCAAAAAGTAGTAGCTGAAATACACAATGGATCAGTTAAAATGGCTTTTTGAATAAAGCAGGAAAAATTGTGAAGAACATTTGTAAAATCCAGCAGTCTCAAAAAAAGTTGCAAGCATGCAGTTTTAAGATATAGCAAAGGTTTGGTTTGTTGTTTTGTTTTTTGGTTTGGTTTTTTTTTTTTTTTTAAATAGAATTTTTACCTGGGGTATCATGTGAGAATAACACAGATTTAAAAAAAAAAAAAAAAAAAAAAAAAAAAAAAAAGACTTAGTATGGTCACTGCAAAATATCTTGGTGTTTGTACTAGTTTTGGCTATATGATGGAAAATCAATTCCAGTCATATATAGCATTGTCAATTAGTTTGATTTTAACCCCCCCAAAATACAAAGTGGGTTTCAGCACCAGCAGCTGAGACAAAACTACTTCACAATAGAAGGGAATAGAAAAAAATTGTCCTTAGGCATTTTTGATTTGTTTTGTTTTATTAAATTTCTTTTGTACCTCTTTGGGGGAATAAAAAATTAATCTCATTTCATATCATAAGCTACTGGTAAAGCTACTTAGGACAAAAATAGCCACTTCATTGCTGAGAGTAGCCAGAATACATGAATGATTCTGTATGTAATTTTAAAAGTGATTATATGACCTGGTTCTACTTATGCATAGGAAAATATTTAAGGGGGAAATTATTGCTGTGTCCCCATTTGATGCCTTTCCCAAAACAGCTAACAGCTCCAGAAACAAAATTCCTTGTATCAAATAATTATAAACTTTAGGGATGGTTACATTTAATAACCAAAAAGCAATTCAGACCTTTCTAATTCAAAAAACTGAAGTTGTCTTTAAAGAATAGCTGTCTTCTGTGGAGAAAAGGTAGTAATGAAATTATATAATTACCACAAAGATTAATACAATTTCAAGATATTCTTGGCTGGTAGCTTAATATAGAGACACAGAACTGGAAAGTAATCATCTGACTCCAGAAATAAGTATTGGCCTTGTCAAGAACTATAACATGTCAGACATGGAACTAAATGACAAAGGCTTGGAGAAAGCTAAATGCAGAAACAAAAAAGCTACGTATTTTCTAGTGGCTGATGGTTCCTCTTCAGGGCCAGAAGAGATACGAATGAGAACAATATGATGTAGGAAAAGCATTTTGAAGGGATTTGTGAGGCACATTTCTTTCAGGTTACCAGGTGAATTTGTTTAAGTGCTTGCAGTTTATTTCTGAGAATTTCTCAACATTACCATGGTAATATTTAGTTGAACATTGGGGCAGATACAACACACCAGCAAGTGCATGGGCACACGTCTTGCTGTTTTTACATAAGCCAGCTCATCACATAATTATTGCAAAGATAGGTTAAACCCTGCCTGTTCATAATTCTAAGGAGAGGAAATAGGAAGAGGATAGAAGAAAGCAGAAATTTAAATCCTTAACATGTCTCAGAGAAGTTAAAGGGGAAGTGATTAAGAAAGAAAATAATCACCTGATTTTAAGTAAAGCTTAATGTGGATGCTGCTTCCACTTTTGAAGTTAAAATAAATGGCTACAATTTTTCAAAGACAAAAGTTCTTTCCCAGGGAAATTGCTGTCCAACAGGTAGTAGCAAGGGTTGAAAGAAAAATTGGCAGTTGTTCTTCCTGAAAGAGCAGCACTAATGAAAGCAGGTTCATGGAATGTGTATTATACTAACCATGTGATTACTGGGGTTATAGTGGTTATGTCTGAGGAATGTTTTAATGGTTATATTTAAGGAGCATTTGGGAAATGGGATGCTACATCAGAAAATTTAGTTATTGCTTTACGTGTTGCATAGCTACCAACCTTGTTCTTGCAGACAATTGAGCTCTACAAACCCAAATGATCAGGAGAATTTATTTGTTTTCTGACATCTTTGAACATTCCTGAAACATTTTAAAGCTTATTTCCTTTTTTTTCCCCCTAAATTTTTTTTCATATAAAGAGAAACACGGAAGTTACTGCTCTGCATTCCAAGCAAGCAAAATGTTATTTTGTTGTTTTATTATGTCGCTGCTCTGCATACTGCAAAACTGTAACGCTATGTAGAATAACTTACCATTGTTTATGATGTCTTTGGCTTGCTGTTAATTCAATCAGCAGAGAGGCTGGTAAATAAGTACTTATCTGTCTGTCCCCTTTATGGATTTATCTGCCTTATTTGAGGGAATTGAGATGCAAGGCTGGAGGTTGTTATTACAGACACCACCTCTGATCAAGTGGAGACACACAAGCTAAAATTCTCAAAGCAGCCAACTTGTGAGTTTGAAATGCATGGCACTTATGAACTTCATGGGAAGATGCACCGCCACACTATAAATTTTTGTGAAAGGTGAAAGCAGAAACTCTTGCACATGATAAGATAGTGTTAGAAAAGCCCTCATATTAGATTTTTGTCTGGGCCTTTGAAGGCAAATGCAGTCTGATCTTTAGCTCTAAGTCAGATTTATATTTACCTCTTACATGCTCATTTTTCCCCTGCTGTTTTTCAAATATTATCACTAGCCTTTACCCCATGCAGGAGGGTGGTGTGTGTGTATGACTGAGACAAGCTATTAGTCTGAGCCACAAAGATTGGTAACTCTGGGGAGAAAAAAAATACAGTTTTATTTGGTCTGAGTGATATTCTCTTAGTTTGAACACATTAACACTGGTTCTCTTGGAATGGGCTCAGGTGTTCCCTTTATTGTGGTACCAAACAACTTGGTTTTGAGAAGTTTAAAAGAGTCCTGCTGAGAAGAAGAGGAACATATAAAATTAAAACAAACAAACAAATAAATAAACAAGGACCCTTAGGGGTCAACATTGTATTCATGGTTATAATTACAGAAACTATAGGCATTAGAGAGGACTGAACCAAGCCTCATGCACTTCAAGAAGGAAATTACATGGCCACTGAGAACTTGTAGTTCAAGTATCAATTGCTTGACTGTATCAATTGCTATGGGCATCCAGGAGATAAGAACTATTCTATTTTGAAATTTTCAGAAGAGACTGGGGGGGGGTTCTTTTTCAAGAAAACTTTGGGGTTTTTTTTTAGTAATTTGTTGGACAGAAGTGTGACTTCCCATCAAAAATTCCAGTGTTTCAACAAAGCACACCCAGATCATCTAACCTGAAAGAATTCTGGTGAAAGAAAAAAAAAAATGCTCCTGAGAGGAGAAGGAGGAGGAGAAGGAGGGGAGGACAGATAATGAAATATTTTCCTAAGAAAATAAAGTTTAAGAAAAAAAGAAAAAGTCTTTCCTCCTTGCTCACACGTCAGAGAATAACTTCCAGCTCATTTTCTATCTGTATTTCTTGATCATATTTATTTGCAGCGGTGCCCTGGGGAGGACCTCCAGCTTTGGGATTCCTCCATCCAATGCAAAGCCCATTGGATTGATCTGATTTGTGTCAGTTCAGACCCACCTGGTTCTGAGAGGTGTAAACACACAGTATTAGTGAGAGACTGGGGTTTTATATCACAGATAAAATAGCAGATACTTGCAAGCCCCTTCTTCAAAGAGTCATGCTAAAAAGTGTACTCTCCAGATCGTGACTAGAAAGGTGTCCTTCCAAACACTTTCACATGGTCCCATCTTCTGGTGGATGGTATCTTGTCCAATGAGAGAGAATGGAAGGTCTGGAGAGACTGGATATTTTAGTTCTATAAGACACCTTTATTCTTATCTAGTTCTGAAGAAAAGGGAGACCATGATATCCTTGGAAGTAATACTACCTTGCATTCTTCTGGTTTTTTATAGCACTTAATTGTAATAATTTGTACCTTATCTGAAAAGTGAGATGCCTGGGGTATTTAGTCAGGCAAAAAGAGCTGAAGCAAATTAAAACAACAGCAACACACAAACAATTATAGGAGGAAAAACAGAGAAGCTCAGTTCATCAGAGCTATTCCCTGAGCAGAACAATTGCTTTTGTTTGTTTGGGGTGTTTTTTTTAAAGAAAAGACAGATTCAATCCCATAATGGGAATGGAATGGACCTATATTCTAAGTGATATCTGGATAAAACTATCTTTGTAGTGACATGTTGGCAAATTAGCTAACCCTAATGATGAGAATAACACTTCCTATCTCATTTTTGCAAATAACACATTTTACCAGGACAAATTTCCATAATTTACCAACATGCATATGTTTGTACCACCTGGATAGATAGACAGGCAGATAGATGGATAATGTACTAATTGTTTAAGGAAAGGAAATTCATTGTGTTGGGAAAAAAAGCTTTTTTGCCACTTAAACTCCATTGTCTTTACTGTGACCACTCAATAATGTTTGAAAAATTTAAAGTCATGTGTACTGCATCCTGAAATCAGAGTAATCTTCAATTACAGTAAAAATTACTTTCACAGGCCCCTTGTCATTAAAAACTTTTATAACTCTTTTATAATTTTTATAATAACAAATCTGAGGCAAAATCTTAATCTCGCATAAAACAGTTTCAAGAAAGAAGAGGGCAGAAAAAGGTATTTCTGTGCTGTATTTTAGATTTTTCCTCCCAAATCCTAAGCAAAAAAAATTAGTGAAAACAAAGCCACAAAATACTTAGAATTTCCAGTGGAAAAGTAAACCATGTTATTGTATCATCTCTAGTGCCCTTGATTTAAATGTCTATCTGTGTATCATTATTTTGAAGTAAATGGATGTAAAATGTGAAGCATCCAACAGAGACTACAAATGCTGGGCCAGATTCTGTAGTCACACCAGCCAGTTTCAGATCTTTTTGAGAAAGAAAAAAATGACAGTTTTACATGCATTTTCAGTGCATGGAAAAAAAATAAAAACCACCAATTTAGCATATTATTTGTATTACCTTGAGTAGGTTCATTGCTATTGTTGTAATTTCTGATTAAAACAGCAATTCCAGCATTTTCCAGTTCTAAAGCTGCCAGGAGCAAGTATTTGAACTAGTAACATTTGTAATTCAGTAGAAGTTCTGCTTCTGATTCAACTGTAATAAGAATAATCCTGCTTCCAATCCCATTTGAGTCCAATTAAACTTCACAATAATAGCTCATGTTTAGTTCCAATAGAAGAAAAATATAATCTTTTTATTGGTCTGAACTCTTTTGGATTCCCTGGCTGTGAGGAGCAGTGTATCAAAGATCGTGAAACACCAAGACACCATGGCAAGAGTGAGGCCTCATGAGTTCTGAAAAAGGATGTAAAGCTGAAATGGGAATTTGCCAGCTCCTGAAAAACAAAATGAGAAAAAGAGAACAACAACAAACCCTAAACACTTTTTTTGTCTGTCAGAAGCACAAAAGAAATAAAACAATAGTCATGTTTAAATCCAGCAAAGGGATCCTTTTTTATACATACACTGTTCTTTATAATATCATATAAAACATTCATAACAACATTTAGCCATTCTGAGGAATATTGTTGAATTTAAACTGACTTGGACAGATGGAATAAAAAAAAAGTGCTAAAATGCTATGATTTATTTGGTTGATAGGTTCTTTTAAAGGCTCCTGCCAGTCCATGAAAAACAGGTCAATTTAGAAATGGAAGCAAATAAACAAAGGAGTGAAATTGTAGTTGGCTTAATGAACATTTCAGGGATACTTTATTACAATGGATCTAGTTCTCATGGTTTTCTCTCTAGGTGCTGTTTTTCTTAAATAAGCAACCTTTAATTTCATTCTCAGGCTTTTAAAGAAGGATGCCCTCCTCTCCCAACACCCTCAACCTCCTTGTTTAAAGGATTGTAATTCCATTAAATCCTAATGCATTTAGTGATTACAGTCTCTTAAAAAATCCTACATAAAACACTCATTGTACACTTGGGGACTTGAATGATAGCCATTTAAATCCAGAATATATTCTCTTTTAGTCCTTTGAATACCTGAGACACAGTCAAGGTGCAACAGACACATAGAGCACCCAAATGAATACCTGAATACCTTATATTGTCATTACTTAAGATGATTTATTTCAACAGATTAATTTTTTTTTTTAGTGGTTCCCAGCCTTTCAGACAGTTTTGAACAATATCAGAAACTCAATCCTTGGATTTGTAACTATGGTCACAGATTCTCATGACAGTGATTTGGAACAGATTTTTCAGTCTTATCTTTCAAAAACGCTGCTCAGTTTCTTTCCAAATATCTGCCAAATGGCTGAGGGGCTGAGTCCAGGCTCTGCTCTCGTGCACACCTCCAGCACAATGCTTGGACAAACTGCTGTGCCCTGTTCCCCCTCTCCAGTTAATGGCTTTGTTCTGTTTCATTCCTGTTTTGGAGACAGAACCCATTAATTTCATTAGGTGCTCAAATATTGTGTTAGCAACGACCAATAAACACTTGAATTTTACCACTGTGCAAGACTAGCAGGTCAAATAATGGCAGAAGAGGACAGTAAGGCTTTTTAATGCCTATACATGACTAGAGGAGTGAAAGAAATGCTTTGCATAAACGTCCTTTATGCAGTTTAATCCTGATTAGTAGGTGAAATTTGTCCCTGAAGATGCGCCAATGAAAAACACAGCCAACATGACATCTTGTAAAAGTCAATCCTCCTTTCTCTCTCTGTCCTATGTCAAAAAAGATGAGCTCATGTATAAAGAACATTTTTCTGTGTGAAGCAAAGCCATTATCTTTCTCTTGGCCTGTGATTTGTTTGTCTTACAAACTTTTTTTTTTCTCCTTAGAAATTACTTTCTTGTAAAGTTATCAAAATTAAGAGCATTCATAGAATTTGAAAAACACAGGATATGTTCCTATTTTGTGAATTCACTTTCATCTTACAAGCTTTCCCTGAGGTGTGAGCAATGAAGGCAACCTTCCCAGTTCTGTTCTGAGATCACCCTGGAAAGCAGGGGAAACCAGGCTCACAATGGATGTGGTTTCTCTAGAGTGTCAACTGAAGTTTTCAAAACCTGCAGATCGTTATGTGAGGCATCAAAGTCTGATGTCACATAGTTTTTAAGCACTACAATTTCTTCTCTCTTAGGTATTATTCAAAATGTCATTTTCGGGGCTCAATTTAAAGAACATCACAATGTCTAGACAGTGGGCATATGTCACAGAAAAATGCTTTCTGGCAGAGGAAAGCTCATTCTTTTTACATGCTGATGAAAGAGCTGTTAAAAGTGGTTGATTTG
This sequence comes from Platyrinchus mystaceus, assembly GCA_035041135.1. NCBI lineage: Eukaryota > Metazoa > Chordata > Aves > Passeriformes > Tyrannidae > Platyrinchus > Platyrinchus mystaceus. Next base: position 146,007,011 of record JAWWLV010000088.1, read on the forward strand.
AATTGTTTCTAGTGTGTTTCATGTTATACCTTTTATAAGCAAAAATGTCAGTGCCTGCAAGGAGAACACAAGTCTTCTAGGTCACTTTTCTCTGCAACCTCTTGTGGGTTATAAGGCTCTCAGGCACAGAATTCCACAAATCGAATTTTGAAAAACACTGTGCTAGATCCAGCTAATAAAAAGAAGAAAACAAACCTTTGGGTGCATGTGTTCAGAGCAAAGTGACTGTACCACTTTTTTAGAAAGTAGGAGAATTGAGTTATAAACAAGCCGTAGGGTCCAACTCCAACCACCAGCGTAGTGGCAGCCTTGAAGTAACCTTCTTTCAGTGCAGGTGAAAAGTATGAGATTTGCAGAGTGAACAAGGGAAAAAAGAAGCTTCAACCTGAAGGTCAAAAAAGGAAGAATTTAATGGTTTGGACTTTAGTAGGAGACTACTCTGCTGTTTTGATGAATAACAAAACCATTCTGCAGAAGAACCGTACACAACCAAAGGGGATCTTCCTGAAGCAGAGGAACAAGTCAGGTGTCTTTCAAAAACAAAAGCTGCATAAAGTATTGTCCTTCAAGACCAACTGTCCTTCAAGATAGGAAAAATTAAATACAGGAGGAACATGCAATACTAAATCTATGCTGTTATCTTTGCACTGAAGCTGTTGCTGGCTGCTGTGTTCCAGGAGCCATAGAAACAGTGATCTTGTGGGGGGGGATGTAACATATGTATGTGGTTTCCTCCTTAAAAGCACTGAAGATGAGGGTGGGTAGCATGTGTACAGACTAGATATGTGACAATATGATGCCTGTGTGGGTGATTGAAAACAGTCACTGAGGCAGCAAGAATAGACCTCTTAGCAAGAAATCCCAAAAGAATGGGGTTGCAGCCTTTTTTACTGAACTGAGTCAGCCAAGAATAAACATGATTGATAAGATTTTTGGATAAATAACACAGTCTCCATGTTGCAGAACTAGCTTGAGTATATCTTTATAGCTCTGCATTGTGCTGCATCTGACTATATCAACACAGATTAAAAGAAAATATGTTTTGCTCTGGTGAGAACCCCAAAAACTGGTTAATTTAATGTTACACGTTCTTTACTTGCAAATATTTTGAAGAGCTCCAGAAAAAGACTTCACTGCATTTGTTCCATACTGTTCCACTGTTGTGCTTGACTGCAGTGCACTCATATCCAGTTTTATAAAAGCCAGAGCATAAGCTATACCTCAAACGTATATAGGACAACCAGGGAAATGGTCAAACACCACTGCAGTGCTTTTCCCAGCACCATGATAGGCCATATCAGGGCCTTCCCCAGGACTGCCCTACTGACAAGAATTCTTGAAATAAGCCTCTTTTTAACTCCACAACAATGCATCTTCTTTAGGAGGTGTGTATGCAACCTGCACTTGATTAATAAACACTGGGCTGAGAAGAAATTAATCCCCCAGTTATGTCCATTGTCAGATGTTACCAATATCCCTGATAGTTCCTCTCTTGCTTCCTATGCATAAAACTATTTGTCCTGTGTGTAATCTTGGGCAACAAATTATGATAACTACTCCTCTGTAAAATTGCTAAGTTTCTTGGACCAGTCCTTCAGACACAAAGCTTCCCAAGTCACCAGATTTATAGTTCCTAATGTCAGCGCAGTGGTATTTTTATATGATTATTCCAAATACCAAGTAATTGTTGAGAATAATTAAAATGCAAATCCAGCCAATGATAGAACTTCATAATAGAGTCACACTACCAAACATATGCACATAAACATGACTCATTTGCATATATATGCACAGAAAACCTCATATGCAAATAAGGGGTCCAAAGCATCTGTCCATCTTTATGTTTCTGAGAAACAGATTTCATATGAGCCGAAATTGCATTCAACATTGAAGGCCTTGGGACAAATACCACCAAAAAACGTAATAGGAAGTCAGATGCCAAGATTACCGCTTGCCAAAATTCCTAGTCTCAAAGAGAGCAATGTGTGCCAGCAGAGACAAAGAGAAGAGATAATTCTCAAGCTAAAAGTCTAAATTCATTTATAATGAAGATGTAGCATTCGTTTCTATCACTAAAGAAGTGTAAAGAGTTAAAATATAATCTCTGAAATTTCAAAGAGGTTTTTTAATGAACTTATTTTTGTAAACAGTATTAATGAGTATGAATGATATTCATACTTTCTTTAATTTTCAAGGAAAACATTTATTTCAGAGTCTTGAGTCTCCTATCCTTATTCAATATTGTAATTATCTTCACAGGTCTTTTGCCTCCATTGGACCAGTCCTGGAACCTCCATGGGGAATCCTGGCAAACACTTTTGAGAGTAGGCTCACTCTTTTTAGTAGGTATATTTATGTGAGAAGCTCAGCCAGGTTAGCTTCTTCTAGTCCAACTATAGGTCTATATCATAGCAGCACTACAGTTAGAGTAAACTTCCAAAAAATATGAGAAACAGAGGCATTGTGGAGAAGTACCTGCAAGATAAAAATGAGATACTGTCTCATGGAAAAAAGCATCTAAATGTGCAGGCTGTTGGAAGGGAGATAGAGCACCTATAAACAAAACCGAAAAGCTTTGATGGAAATAATGCCTGAGTGTTGCTTCTAGCACTATGTTTTAAGCTGTCTCTCTCATAAAACACTTCTGAAAGGTAATTAGCACTTCAGTTAATGGTCTGTCATTGTTCTGTAACAGGCACAAACTATCATTCTTTTATCTTTTTTATAATTGTTCAATTACAGGTATTTAGAAGCTTTGACATTTGAAATTGAATAGAATCTGTGTAAAATATGCTCAATAACCACCTCCTTTTTACTTCCAAATTACTATTTTGGTGCTTTACATTCAGCTTTATTTTATAAATTCAACTTCCGCTTCAACTTCATGGACTTCACCCATCTGGAGAACTGGTCTAAGAATCGGACATAACTTCAACAATGCTAAATTTGTATTGCAGGTTCACTTCAAGCACAATGAGAGTCAATGCTGTGTGTTGGTTGTAGCCATTCTGCGAGAATCAGTCACATACCACTATCTGTATGAGATCCATGATACACTTCACCCCAATGAAGAGAGGGTGATATTGGCTTAGAGGATGTAGGTAGTCTCCCTGATCTCCTGTGAAGCTGAATACACCATCAAGTGCCAGGGTGGGTCAACAACTCCTTTTGCCTTCAATAGCCTTTATCTTGTTGACCTCTTCCTTTTTACTCAAAGACTTCATGATGGTACTGCCACCAGGTCATGACACCTTATCCTAGTCAGGAGCTACACACAAAATGCTCATGAGCCACAATTCAGTCATCCATGCAACACCCCATCTCTTTTTCTTTACTGTCTATTATACTGCAAGTGGTTTATTAGTCTGAAAGAGACTTGTACAGATTCAGGATATTCTACTTTTATTTACCCTGAATAATAAACTAAATCTGCCCTATTTCTCTCAGAGGTTCAAGTATTGTCTCAGCAGTATTGCAAAGTGCATATTTACTCCTGCAAACCTGCACAACAAAAGAATAATTGTGGAGCAGAGCCTTGATGTTCTTTCTATGTCTTTGCAAGAAATTAATTTTTTTGTGTGTGAATCCAAGAGGATGGGGGAAGTGGGGAAGTTTTGCAAGGATTGGATAGCCATTGTAGACAAAAATTAAAATACCTACGCTACATAATACCACACTTCTACAATACATCACACTTCATTAATTCAGATGGTTTTGGTCCCGCTCTGTACTGTTGAATAAACTCATTCTGGGAGAGGTGACATCACGTCAGGTGTCCTGGGAGCTTTGCAAGCTTTGCAAAACAAGGGCTTTTCTTTCTCAGTGTGGATTTGTTATCTCAGCGACTTCAGGCAAAGGCGCCACTGATTTGGCTGCTGAGTATTTCATAGGGTTGCTAATGGGGAACATCTATTTCTAAGTTGTGCTTTGGAAGTGATGTCGAGATCAGCATACACATGGATTGCTCTCTCTTATTCAGGGACTGCCAGCAGCCACAGTGTGTGGGGTTACTTTGGGACTCAGAGATTTTCTTAGGTAGCATTTAAGGTGACGGGTTTATGGACTCAGAGCCCATGAAACCACAATGGAAATCAACAACTAATTGTAAACTGTGTTTGGTCACTGTGCTGTGGGCATGCTGCCAGGTTTAAGTGGTTTTCTGCAGTAGATGAAAGAACTCCTGGATTAGGGGTTTTTGTCAGAGATAATTCCCTGTGTTTTGGGATTTGCATTGAGGCATATATTTGCTGTCAGGATATTAAAAGGATGTTTGCTGTGGCAAGTAAGAATTCCCCCCCATTCCCCTAAGTGCACAAATGTTTAGAAGGGTTTGACAGGTGATAAGGTGATAGAACAGGATTTTCCATGTTATCACAATAGTAAAAAAAATTTATTCTCCCCCATGACCTTCCTAAAAGCCTTCCAAAATACTACAGTTATCATTGCTTGTTTTAAAAGGTACTGGTGGTAAATAATTTTGGGAAAATGTGAATGATTAAACATGTCTGTGGAAGGACCCCCACCGAATGACCTACAGCTGAAATCAGCCTGATGCTCTGCCTCATGGACTTCTGAAACTTCAGTTCTCAATAGATTGGCTCCTCTGTGCATGCAAAGGATAAGATCAGTTTATCACAGGTGCTTACAATTTTAGCTTTCAGTGTAAGCAAATTCCATGGGCTTCTTCTGTACTTAGTCAGGCTGCAGAAGTATTTTTAAAATAGTAATTGCATCCTGTAATGGGTGCCTAAAGTAAGCAAGGTGCCTTTGGAGCTACCTATTTTCATCTCTTAAGTAAAAAGTCAGCAGCACTGGTTTAGATCAGCCTTTAGGCCGACATTTTGAGGCAAAGCAGCATGTGCCACTCAAGCATGGTAAAGTCTGTGTCAACTCCCTTCTGTGGTGCCTCCTGGCTATGTGCTCCTGACCAGAGACTGGGCAGATCTTGCTCTGTTTCTTGAGGTCTGATTTATCCAACTGTGTGGTATAATTCTTCCTTCAGTGATATAATCCCTCCATGTTGTAGAAAAAATTTGTTTTCACTAAGCAAAATAATTCACAAACCTTGAAAAAAAAAAGCCACCCAAAAGAAAGAAAAAGAACCTCCTTCCAAGCAATGTTTTGAAATTCCTCATTTTCTTCCTTCTCTGCATTTTAACATCAGATAAAGATATTTTTCCTGTAGTCTTTGAATTCATTTTTCAGTCCTTGTGCTGTGGTTTACGTTATGCATTTTAGCAGTTTGTGTCTGCTATAAATAAGTGTTATAATTGTGAATATAATTAGATTTGTTCCACACAATTGCATATAAATGTAATTCCAAGGTGTTTTTTAGAACTCAGTTCCTTATTGATGGATTAGTAGCAAAGTCTGTTTAGAAATGGTGCTTTTCTCTGAGGTAATGCTATTCATGAATCCCAGTCCTACTTCCCCCTTATTTTTGCTACAGTTTCTGCCCAGCATTTTGCTAAAACTGGGAGGCATTGGCAAGTGGCTGCCTTGGCAACTGGTAGCAAATTAACTTTTGGTTAGCCTACAAGGCATATTTATTCTGGGCCTTTCAACTTTAAATGAAAGCATGGATCATCTGAAATGTATTTCTTGGAAATGGAAGAATGAACAGCTGTTTCATGCTCCTTCTTTTAAATCTCTGAGAGTTGGAGCTCTGGTTGTAGGCAGCTTTAAATAACATTTAAAGATGGAGTAAATAGCAGGCTGCTAGTCTACTGTGATTCACTTGCAGAACTGATCTAAAATGCTGGAGGTTTAAATGAGCTGGCAGCCTTTTATCTCAGTGGCGTGAATTTTGATTTTTTTCCTTCTCCATAAAAATGATATGTGAAAGCTTATCCTCGATTTTTTTCCTCCCTTTGTTTTCATACTATCACGTGTGATTCAGTAGAAACCAGCAATTTCTTTTCCTTTTGGAGAGGATGACAGGTAATTTTTTTTTTTTCTTTTTTTTTAACAACAAACAAGGTCTTAACTTCTAGAAATGAAAGATACATCTCTGGAAAAGCGAATGTTGTGTAGGTAGGGAATGACTTGTGAATGAAATGGTTAATGTTAAGATGAATGTTAATCCAAGGAGGCTGAAAAATTAAATATTCTGGTACCTTTGGATTTATATCCATTTCCTAAAAGTAGGTCTGCCTATACAGCAAAATTTTAACGTTCATAGTTTTATCTATTTGTCCTGCCACAGACGAACATTCAAGAGAAAGCACAGGAGCGCAGCCCAGGCAGCACAATGAAAGTAAAATATTTCAGACCTGTTGGGCTTGTCATGGCTTCTCTTTGTTGGACTCTCACTGAAAATTGTGATGCATGAGTTGGAATAAGTCCCAAGAAATCTGCCCCGTTCAATGATTCATGGATACCTGACCTCCTCCAGCAATTTTCAGGGTGATACTCTAAGATAAACTGAGACTGGTATTGCTTTCAAGCCTCTTGTTCCACTGGGTGATAACAAAGCCACATTTGTTCACATTTTCAAGGACTTAACAGGTTGAACTGTAAAGCCTGGTGTGTGTAAAACTCACTTGAGGGAGACTGATATGTCATTCTTGTCCATAAATGTTTAACACATTGGTAATCTAATTGTGAAACACAAACAGCAATCTATGTGATGTTTCATAGTTGATTCATATGCTTTTTGGACATCCTAATTTGATGAAGCTCTTGCTTACCTCTTCATCATCTATATCCTTAATTTTTTTTTTATTTCTAGCTGTTCAGTAGTCCAGTTCTGGGTAAGCTTGAGAAGCATACCCTCAATAAGACATTTTTTCAGGGTTTTCTAATGTGTTGAGATGTGAAAATAACCCTCTGGAGATACAAAAAAGGTCCAGTTTCTTATTTAATTGCATTTTAACGTAAATTATCTACACATTTAGCAAAGAAATTGGACTTGTCAAGAGTCCTTGTTTCAGGGCTGGCTGGTTTGGACATTCTGAAGCTTATAGATAATGTGTCTATGTGTTAGCTCTGCAAAGATGTAGAGCAAAGAGCTTTAGTGTTGTATCCGAAGGAAGATTTCACCTAAGTCAAAAGAGCTGTCTCAGATAAATGTTAGGATGATGGTTTTATTTGTTTATTTGTTTTCCCCTCCTTTTTTTTTTTTCCAGGGAAGATTTCTCCCTAAGTAGTATTTTGACCTCTTAGCATCTACTTACTCTAGCCCTTGGAGACACAGACAGATTAGAGTATTGATACAGGGATGCTTTTGAAAGAAGAATTTGAGGGCAGACAGAAAGAAGAGCTGATTTGACTGTGTCTTCTTCAAGAGTCACACAATTCTAGTGCATGCCATGAAGTATAGCAGTGTGGAGTAAGTGCCTGTGTGCAGCTTCGTGAGGGAGTGCAACCATCCCCTGTTCGACATTCATACCACGTTCATTGATGCAGTCGGTGAGTATCACACAAGAACATGAAATTGCTTGTCTTCTGTTTTCTGTTCCTTATCTTAACTGTATTTTTCACTCAATAGGGCAAAATTATCTGACCACTGTGATGAAATACATTGACAGTGTTAGTTACCAGTAATTAAACTTCTACAGAATTGTTACTGAATACAAATGGACCTTTTCTTTTCAAAAGAAATTAATTACTCTCTTTTCTGAAAAGCTCATTTTAATAAAATCCAAACCATTCATATAAGAATATATCTTTCTTTAGTAACACTAAATGAAAAAAGAAGTTTCATGTTAACTTCTTATATCACCATGTACAATATAGAACAGCTTTTTATTATTATGTTTTTTTCTTTATTTCTGACTTTGTATTACAGTATAAAATAGCATGTTCAAAATAAAATTCTTCAGCTGTGCAGAAATTCAATTACAAGATCAGAACTGAAATGCTGGGGGGTTTTGTCTCATTTTGGGATCGAACCCAAGCATAAAAATTATAAGTTAACAAAAATATCTTAATTATTTCATATGTCATGCCAGTATGATACATAGTACAGTGTAGTATGTTTGATGTTCATCTTCTTTTGCATCAATTTAATCTTCCAGGTGGCTGGAAGAAGTCTCACATGTACAGGCCCTGATCCTCTTGGGGGGTTTTTACTCCCACAATATCTGTTTTTACACCAAACCAGCACAGCACAACAAACCTAGCAATTTTCCTGGCCTGACCTCATACTTGCAAACAGTGGCCATAAGATGGTTAGTTCCAGATCTGGAGAGCAGTAAACTTGTCAAAAAAAACCCCAAAAGAGCTGGTTGATTTTCTAGCATCATCTCCTTCAAGCTCAAGATTGGACCATCCTGAGAAACAAAGCAAAGGTGGCAGGAAGCCCACATGGGTGCACAAACATCTCCCAGCAAAACCTGAACACTAAATGGGAGCTACAAGCAGCAGAAACAGAGACCTACCCAAGGGCAAAATAGAGAGACTATCCAAAGGGTGTGATTAAGAAAACCAAAACTCACCTGGAGCTGTTTGTGATGAGGGGAGTGAAGGGAAACAAGAACTAGCACAGGTTGCTTAAAGAGGCTGAGGAGTCTTTATCCTTTGAGATATTAAAAGCCCAAGCAGATGTGGCTCTGAGCAACCTGTACCAGCAGATCCTGCTTTGGGAGTGCAAGTTAAACTACATGACCTCCAGAGGTGCTTTCCAGCCTCAGCCCTTCAGTGATTCTGTGAAATAAAGGAAAAAGTAAGACCCTTTTTCACTGTGATTCCATTTCCAAAGCTGGTTTTGTTTTTTGTTTGTTTGGGGGTGGGTTTTTTTGGTGTGGTTTGTTTTTTGTTTGTTTGTTTGTTTGGGGTTTTTTTTTGTTTGGTTTTTTTGGGGGGATTTTTTTTTTTGAGGGGGGGGTGTGTTTTTTTTAATGTTCCTCTTTAACTTTCTGCATCCTCTAGCAGAAAGCCTAGCTCTAGTTGTGAAATTCTCCCTACCTCTCCAGGGAGCTTGAATCTAATCCATAACACCCATTCACAGGCACACCAGATTCTGGAGTTAACTTGAAATGCAGAATTATACATTAGCTTCCGACCTGTATTCCAGCTTTAGTTTTATTTCAGATTTTTCTATTTAACATTAAGGGAATTATTTTATCTATCCTACTCACATAATCTTTCTTCTTGTTTTATCTGTTGCATTTTGTGTGAGAAGAAAGGAAAATAATCTGGCAAATAAGTCATCTGATGTTAAAGGAATGTTGAAACATCACAAGTTTCACAATATGGATCAATTCCAGATTAAATAGCATGTCTTGGAGTGGGTTTGACCAGACTGAGATAATGATATTTTCCTCTCTGTATCAACGCATAGTATTCAGATCCCAATATTAAAAGTCAGAAAAGTACATATTTACAAATATTCATCATAGAGTCATAGAAACA
>JAWWLV010000088.1:146018851-146045186 GCA_035041135.1 Platyrinchus mystaceus
TCTTCAGTCAGGTTCCTTTTTCCTTTTTTTCCCCCTTTTATTTTCCCTAATTGTTGTTTTAAGATGCCCTCTGGTATCTTTGCTTGTCAGCAAGTTTTGCTCTTTCTGCTAGGAATAGAAGTAGTGATGCTTGTGACAGGTCCAGGATCCTGCTGGAGTTCATTTCAGAGCCTGAAGACCAGCCAAGCAAGGGACTGTTCCCTTCACAAATGACTGACAGTGACCATTTGCCTGAGAAGAGTCAGAGCCACCTATGGATTTCAATCTCAAGGTTTAAGTGTCTCTCAGAAGAGCCAGTCAGTCATTTACTGAGAACATTTTGAATAATCAAAGGGCAGAAAAAGGCCTCATACATGAAATTAAATTATACTTCCTGTTTAAATTAACTATGTCTCCTTAATTGAAAAGGTTAATTTCAGTAAATAGTGAAAAAATTACTCTATAATTTTAATGCTGAGACAAAAACAAATAACATCATATCATCCAAAACTAAAGTGCATGTAAGCATGCATGAGTTTTTGTTTTCCTGCCAAACCTGCAATATTTAAATGAGAGAAAATATTTTGTGAAGCTGAAAGGGAAGGAGTTCATAGATGAACATTTGTAATAAAAATCAAGAGAAGAAAAATGGGACTCTAATGGGCTAGTGATGGTCCATGTTGTTCTTCTTGAGACACTTTTTTAACAAAGTAAGAAATCCAGTTCTCTACTCATTTGTTCTGGGAGTGAAGTCAACCTCATGATCTCAAGTGACAATGAATTTGTTGCATAAGTTTCTGACTCAATTAGGATTTAAATATTTCATAGCAAATGGGACAGAGTCATTAGGAGAGACTGAGGGACACTCAGACACTTGGGAAGGTTTTATGAGGACACAAGAAAGCTTGTTTCAAACACTTCTGTGGGTTCAGACAGAGGACTTGCATAGTGCTGTTCCAGTAGGCCCCAAACCCATAAACTGGAGAGGTTTAGGGGAGATTCCTCTCAGTCTTTCTTGTCAGAGCTGTTCTGCTTTGTACCTTTATTTTACTGTTCATTCTGCTGTGCCTGGTGGTGGTCAAAACACCTTCCTGAGGGACAAACTGCCTGGACCCCAGTCCCTTTCCAGTCAATATATCATGCAGAAGAGTTCAGTTCCAAGAGAAAGCACTGAAAACATGAAAAAAACCATCAGAGTGTTTGGAGCCCTCTCCTTAGGGTTAATAGTAAAAGAGCTCCAAACCATTTAGGGAGAACTAGGACTGGTCCTGTACATGCTGATCAGTGCTCATTCAGTCACTGGATGAAAGAGAAACAAAGTCTGCTCCAGTTCTTTTGTGAATTCAGATGAGAACTGTGTTTTTGTTCTCTCACTAAACTCTGGTTGAAATTATTCACTGAATTAAGGTCAAATTATCAAAGCCATTTTAAGATGTCTATATCTCCATTGTCAGTGAAAAATTTATTCTCTGGAGAAAAAAAAAAAAAGGTGTTGAGATCTATATTTAACAGATCTTAGATGATAACTGCTTTAAAAGCTTCCTCTTTCCCTAATTCAAAAGAGACAGGGGCAATAGTGCTACCTTACTGTAAAGGGCAGCTTTCTCTTGATTACGCTTTTTCTCAGATTTAAGATGTTAAAAAAGTTTTAATATGTTATTCATTCTATGGGCAAATGGATCACTGTCTTTTGTACTACATAGTAATTGTTTCTGGATGTTTTCACTGAATCAAATGGGTCACTTTTACAAAACATTCTCTAATTTCCATTGTTCCTGTACTTTGGTATTCCATATGAAGCTGTTTAAAAACCTGTATTGCTTGGAGCAGCAATGAACTACAGCTCCTGTTAGTCAGTGAGGGTGACAGTGACTTAACCCACATTATTGGGTGGTCCTAAAAATATTAACCATATGGGCCAGGTAAATCAGCAGGTGTAAATAATTTCAAAGGAGCTGTTTCAATTTGGACCAGTTGAGGGTTTAATGCCAGGAGTATTTTCACCTGAGTGAAGTCCTTGAGCAGCATTTGGCCTTTTGAGTAAGCTCCTTCTCCTTATGCCTTCAAGGCTGAGATGTTTAGAAAAAAAAGATAACATGTAAATAGCAGCAAATGTATTTTAAAAAATCACAGTGGTTTTTCTTGACATTGTTATTATGGTAAAATTGCTTTAACAGACAGCCATGCTTATAGAGGTAGAGGTGCTTAATATTATTTCCACAAGCAATTTGTAAGGCTCAGAGAGAGCCTCATGAGAACTAGTTATATTTATTGTGTTTGATGCATGTAGTAACATTTCCTCTTCTAGTATTTTAGACTTCTCACTGTAACCGAGAAGTGGTGTTCAGCATTACTAAAAAAAACCCCAACAAACAGAGACAATATTTACCTCTTTTGAGCTACATATGCAAGTACCCCTGCAAGTTAGTACAGAGGAAACCATGTGGACTGGAGTCCATTGACAGATGGGAATTATGAAGCCCATTTTCTCCATCTCCGGTGATTGTTAATGTTTTATGTAGGGAAAAGGAACATTTTAACATTTGGTAAAGACAGTTTCTAATTAAAGTTTGGATTGAACAAGGCACTTAGGGTCTAATGGGACTTAGACACATGCCTGACTGGAAAACCTGTCCTGCTCTGTCCCAAATTTTCCATCTAACCACAAAACCACAGAGTCAAGTTCTTTCTTATTCATTCATCTTCTGACTCCATAAGCTCTTCTCACAGCAGCCTATCTCACAAGGCAGGCTCAGGGGCTGTTGCTATTCAGTGTGTGTTGCCAGGTTTTGTTATACACAATCTATGCTACAGGCACAGTTAGAAATAGCACAGAAAACAAGAGGCACTGGACTAAGTGGTAAAGCCAAATTGCTCACTGAAGCCAGGTCTTCTACTTATTGGGGAAATATATCAACTACCAGGTTGCAGGCTCAGCCTTGCAGACGGTGTAAATACACATATGCCTGGCTGTGCAGCTTTCCCTGGTGAGAATATTGCTGAGCATACTTTTCTAGTGCTCAGTCTGGAAGATGAATAATGTTTTAAGATGTCTTTCAGTAGCATAAGTTGCAAATGTGAAAGATGGTATATGGCAATTTTATAGAATGAGAATCAAATTTCCTTATCTCTGGATACTGGAAGATTGCACTGCCCTATTTTCTCTCCAGGGTGCTTTATGTTAGCATTTTTCCATGTGCTATCCTGCAGGTGAAAAAAAAAAAAAAGAAAAAAGATGCTGAAGTGAGCCCTGTTAATGTGGAAAGGCTTACTTCCCTAGGTCCAGGGAAATAAGGAAGACAAAGCTTGAGAGAAAAAGTCAAGATAAACTATGAACTATGACATTAGGTTGAACAATGCTACTGCTGCCGCCAATGTGTTTTAGGGAGAAGACTGAAACTTTCTCAGTTCTCATACCTGGAGGGGTTGTGCTGCAGATATTAGAGGTTTTGTTGCAGAAGTGTAAGTTCCAGAAATTTAAAGTTTTTAGACTCAGTCATTTGGCTGTGTTTACCATTGGCTGACTTGTATCTTCTCCCTCAGAATAAACATATTTCTGAATAGACACTCAGAGGTATTTTGACTTTCCCTTACTTTGCCAGAGGTTCTTCAGAGAACTCTGAATTACTGTCTGGGAGCCTGCTGTCTAAAATCAAGTCACTGTGCTGTTCAGTTTCCCTGCCCATGACAAGGAGGTTGGAACTGGATGATCTTTAAGGTCCTGTACAACCCAAACCATTCTATGATTCTATGATAATTTTAATCTGATGTTTGCTTACTTTTACTATCTTTGAGCTGTTGCATACTCACTAATTAAAACATTTTCCTTCTTTTCCAATTCTAATGCCAGTTATATTTAATATTTCCTTTTTAGTCTTTCAGCATTTCAGAAATGTTAAACATAGATTAGTTTATGGTTTGGTCATTTGCATGGACAAATGAAATCTCTTTCTTACAGTACTTTTAAATACAGTACAATAAAATCCCCTCCATTGTAAAGTTTTCATTTGTGCAAGTGAAAAAAAGAATATTAAAAGATCATTTTCCAAAGAATATTTTGCAACACTGAAATATTATAATGATCTCAGATTATGTTATTTTCTGGCAATGTGAATGACAAAAAAAATATTTACAATTTAATGTTCATCAGTGACAAAATCGTCTTATTTATTCTGTGAAAAAAAAGACATTTTGCAGTCTTGTATTTCCAGGATGAATAGAAATGTGAGGGAGGTTACTAGTTCATATTTTATGTAATGGAAGCTCACAGAAGAAAGAACAAAAGAAGTCATCTGAAGTTCATCATATCATAATTAAAGGCCAAACTTAATGTAGAAAGCCTAATTACTGTAAGACATTGCACTGTCCCAAATTACTCTAAGCATCTAATGTTCAAATTCTATCATGTTTCCCATAATGTGAAGATCTATACTTCAAAAGCATTTAGTAATTTGGGCAAGAAAGGGAAGAAGTGAAAAAAGGATTCACAGAATGCACCATATGTTTGGGAATTAATAAGGACAAATTTTCTAAAAATCCTTCCCCTGTAAGAATCACCTTCTGGACCCTAAAATAAAAGATAATGAAGTATTCCTGAAAAGACCATTTGTCTTCTATTGTTTCACCTGACTTTAAGCTTCTTTCTATTATTTAATAATATGATTCTCATTAAGGACTGAGATCTAATATTAGAAACATTTTATAGAATGGTTTGGATTGGAAGGGACCTTAAAGATCATCCAGCTCCAACCCCCTGCCATGGGCAGGGACACCTTCCACTAGACCAGGTTGTTCAAAGCCCCTTCAAACCTGGCCTTGAACATTTCCAGGGAGGAATTTATGCTTCAATATTTTTTTTTTTTTTTTATTTTATAACTCTTACTGCTTAATCTCAAACACTACATAAAGTTACCCTTTGGTAAGTTACAAATTCCTGATGAAAAAGTCATAGTTGTAATTTTCCATGTTATAACATAGCATGCTGCTTTTATTCCTTTAACTTCTAGCAATATTTTTCAATAATTTACCATATTTTAAACTCTTAGATCTTAACAATATGATTCAAATCTTCTGGTAGAAAACAATGCCATCAGAATTTTTTTTCATCAATTCTGGTCACTAATTTTTCTGAATTCTAAATGTTGCCTTCTTCAGATGAGTCTGTACCTTACAGTGTGAGCCACTCAGTGAGCACTGTAGCTTTCCTATCAGGTAAACTGGAGAGGTAAACTCAAAGAAAATTGAGTTCTCCTGTCTGTTGCCTCATCAGGAATCATCTTACTGCCCGTGTCACATTTATTCAATGTTGTGTTATGCTCTAAGCACTGTTATATACTCTCTACATGTATATCACAATAGCAAGATGTCATCCTTTCTTTTGTAAACCTAGAAGTGCAAATAAAACTAATTTTTTTTTCATTCAATACAAAATGTGAAGTATCTGGGTATCTCTGTTAGAAAAAAAAAGGAAGAAAACTGTATTTCATATGTGTGACCTTAATGATATACATTACTCTGTTTGGCTTGTGGCTGTTTATGATTGCCTGCAGCTCTTCAGCTATAATTAAAAGAGTTGCAGGTCACCCAGTCTGCATTTTTAATCCTTACAGCTTTAGGGTGCTCATCATATGGAAAGATTTTGTTATGAGGAAGAGGATTTAGCACTTAATGTTTTTTGCCTTTTATTTACCATCTAAACAAAAAAAGGCTTTCTGTTTGCTTTTTTGGTTAATTCTTGGGATGAATAGAGTAACAGCTTTAACAATAATAAAGCGATTTATGCAATGAGAAAATACATGTGGGATGGAGATTTTCCTGAAATTTCTCAGGAAAAAATAAAACAAAACCCGACAAGAGACCTGTCAAATGTAGGCACAGGAAATTATCCTCAGCTGAACAAAGTCCTTTCTTTGCACCCTTACAGATAATAAAATTTTGAAGGGAATATTCTTCAGTCTGAGGCCTTTTACACCATAAAACACAGCAGCAACCTCAAGTAGGTGGGCAACTCCTGCACTGCTAAATCATCTGTGAAGGATCGAGCAAGTACATATTGCAAGGTAGTGCAAAACAGTCTTCTGTGTCTTAGTTTTTATCATCAGCTGAAGAGGAAAGCAGCAAAAGGCAGGAAAAAAAATCCCAAAACAAACAAAAAGACCATAAAAAGTGATAAGAATTTTCTTTTTTAAAAAGCCCTTTTCCTTCACTTCCTCAAAATTCTTGATATTTTCTTTTCCCTGAACTATGTGTATCAACAGTCACACTTCATCACCTAGTCTTGGTCTGGAAAGTTTAGAGTGAGTGTTCACTTTTTTCCATGAGAAGAAAGTCACAGTTATTCCCTTTAGAGTGATCAGCACTTTGATCAGCAGAGAAAATAAAGCTGAGGATCCTTCTGAAATACTTTTTTCATCCAGGGAATCTCATCCTAAGTAGCAGTTACTGTCCTGACTGAGCTTCTAGATGTCCCTCAGATGTAATGGGAGTGCAGATGGTAAACTTACATAAAGAGACACGCAAGAGAATGTGATGGGGAGAAACTGATGTCCCCACAGTGGCATCTGGTGCCACTTTGGTATTTTAGAGATATTTCATGCAACCACCAGCTGCTGCCCCACAACAGTGTGGATCTGCCCAAGATCCAGTGTCACATTGGACAGAATTTCTTGATCTTGAATTTCCTAAGTTAACTCAAAAGGCATTACATTTAAAATCTTAGGTAAATTCCCTGAATTTAGGCCAGATGAATTTGACATCTTCCAGAAAGAAACATGTCCACACTTCCAAAAGCTCTTTACATAATGTAGGCATATAGAATACTGTTTCTGGAAAACAGGGGAACACTTTCAAGAATTTGCACATTACACAAACCCTCTTTGTCCAATCTCCTGTGACCATTTAATTAAAAACAAAAACCAAAACTGTGGTAAAATAAGAGCAAAATACCTTTACAATGAGCATAGATACTCTAATATTGATTTGAGACATTAGAAAGAATCTTATTTGCACTAAAAGAACAGAATTCAGGAAGGAAAAAAGAAAAGACAGAAATAACCTCTTGTTTATAACCATTCAAAAAATAAATGTACCATTTCTTTCTGCTTAAGAAGACACATCAGAAAAGCCAAACATTAAGAGCTGAGCCAACTGTGGTAGTTGCTGGAGCTGCAAAATTCAATTTCTTGACTGATGGAAGTCTGTAGTTAAACCCAGGGCAGGAAAACTGAGTTTGAAGAAGAATTTGATGTGGTATAGAAGAGGAGGGTGAAGAGACGGAGGCGGACAGGCTGTATGTAAAGTGAGCTCTAAGGAGTACAGAGAGAAAAAAAGGAACACAACAACATCCCAAAACCCAAACAAAAATAAACAAAAACAAAACAAAAAAAAAGAGATTGAAGAAAAAGGGAAGAAATAGCCAGATGGCCACAAATCTCTAAGTTTGTCATCTGCAAGTTGAATCATCATAGTCACTTTGGAGGCCTGGAGGTGAATGTGTCAATGTAATTCATCAGTTGAGAACATTCGTTCAAAAACAGTTCTTGAAGGGTCCAGAAAAGAGCTTTTCTCCAAGTTTAAATGTTTATTTACAGAGAAAAATGTGTCAGCAAAGTAAAATAGTGCCGTTTATATATATACCATAACGTCAGATTCCCTAGTTACAATAGTTAGGAACTGCACTATGAGGCTCTCTGTCTAGTGACTTTGAAAACACAGAAATATGAAATAATACTCAAAACACCACTGGACTGTAAGCAATTACTAACATCCCTTCCTTACCATGAGAAATGAGTAATACAGAGGAGACAGACTTTGCCTGAAGTTACATGGGGAACTCTGGAGACTTGGGAGGGAGGAGTGAGCACAAAGGTTAGAACATAGAGCCAGGATTAATGCAGGCCTGCCGAGGAGCTGAAATGGTTTTGAAGCAACCTGCAGAATGCAAACTCAGTCTGGAGTGACCCACACAGCCCAGATTTCTGATACAGAAAATAATTTTGATAGTTCCCACTCTGTCTAAGTGGTCTGCTCTATGAAACTTCCCAAATCAGACATTTCCTCAGCAAGACTAGAGATGCCAAGTTGCCTGATTTGAGCAAATCTAAGTGAGCTTATGTAAGTGAGAAACAAGCATCTTTCCACCACAAGGACCTTTTCTTGAAATTCTTCAGTCTTTATTACTTATCAGTCTTGACAAATTATTGTCATGGCTTCTTTTTGCCCACTATGGGCAAGGTGTGCACATGGAGGATTTGGCCTCCTTGGTATATCACAGAGGACTTGCCTCTTCCCCTGTCCCTGCTTTGAAGCTGGGCAATGGTAGAGTATTTTTGAGGAGAGGGTGGGTGGGTGGGTTGCAATTTCTGTGGCCTAAAAATAACAGCTTTTAAATTGACGCTGAGGAGGTGGAAAGACGTGACAAAAGAACACATGTGAATACCCTGTAAGAAACTGGAAACTGAAATGGAGAGATACGACCTGACATACAGAATCAGCACAACTGGCACATGATTTATTGATTATGGCCTGTCATATGAGAGGGCCTCAGCTAGCTGAAAAGCACAAAGCAAAGTAGTATTTTTCTCTCTATAGAATTTGGCATTTGGAAATTGCATACTCTTTACCTTTACAGTGATTACTCCCTCCACACAAAGGAATATGCGGCTTTGCTTTTCAAGGCTGGCATGGTGCAAACTGTGTGCTTTTATAGCTGTCAGCACAAAAAGCTTTGGATTATACTATTGATTCACGCAGATAACTTAGAGGGACAGAAAAATACTTGATGGGGAGCAGATGAGTGCAAAGTCTGCATGTTTTTGTGGATATGGAGCAAGATATTGCAAGAATGCAAAAAACACCACCGCAAACAAAACATTCTTTGAACACACTGCTTCTGTCTGCACAAACTTTTGAGTCACTCTTTTGAGATCCTACCTTCTTTCATGATTTGGACAGTAAAATATACAGCCTGTAGCCCTAATGCCAAAATATGACCTCAGGATAAAGAGGTAGGCACAGAGCTTAAAACAGTCACACAGTGAGTGATCCAACTTCAGTCCTTCCAAAGTCAAGGGAAATTTGACTTCCAAAATCCTTGATCTAACAACAGTAAACTGCAGGAAACTCAGGAAGATGCTGGGGCTGGAACACGCAGTCTGTGAGCAGCGGCTGAGGACCAAGTGGTTGTTCAGCCAGAAGAAGAGGTGTCACTGGGGGGACCTACCAGCAGCCCCCAGTACACTGTGGGGAGATCAAGAAGATGGAGCCGGGCTTTTCACAGCAGTGTGAGTTGGAAGGCTGAGAGACAGTGCACCTAAGATGAAAAAAAAAGATTCAGATTGGATATAATGAGAAAATTTTTTCCCTTAAGGACAGTCAGACTGTAGATCAGGTGTTACCTCCATCCCCAAAGGTTTTCAAGACTTAATAGGATAGAACCCTGAGCAACCTGACCCCATAACTGACTCTGTTGGAGAAGGAGTTTGGGCTAGAAACCTCCTGAGATCCCTTCCCACCTGATTTATCCTGTGATCTTCATGCCTCTGTGCTTCAAGAACTCATGTTAGCTCAAGGATATGTTAGTAGTATGTGTGCTTACTAGAACATTTAATACAGAAATAACATTAAAAATATACATAGGGAGTTTTATGGTTTATTTTGTTAATCTTCACAAGGCTATATCAAACTTCAGTATCGGAATGTTTTATTAAAATATACTCAATTTGTAGGAGGGAATGTGATCAATCTAGTGAAGAAACCAGTTTTTTCAGAGAACAAGTCTAACTGGTAGGTGCTGGTGCTTGGGCATTTACATCTATGTGGGCTTTAAAGAAGGCTGCTCTCTCTTATTTATGGTAATGAAGCTTTCACATATATTATTGGTATCCTAGAAACTGTTGCAGACTGACATTTATACATCACATATAAGAAAACTAAAACCTTCTTTACAGTTACCTTTTTTTTTTTAAAACTTGAGAAGAAAAATAATGATTTCAAATTTTTGAATAAGGTATTTTATAAAGAATCCAAGTATTTCTTGGAGCATGATAGAATGTATATACTATAAATCCATAAACACTTTAAACTCAGAATAACTTATAATGTTTTAATAAGTATCTCTGGATGAACTTGATGGATATTATGGATCTCCTTGTAAGCTGTTAATGGGCCAAACTACTGATATTCAACCTGTGTGCACAGAACAAGGAAGGATATCTTACTATCTCACAGTGTATTGCACTGTAAATTTGGCCAAAGAGATCTATCAGGATCCTGAAGATATCTCTGCAAGGTTCAGGGCATTCTGCTTTGTCTCTACACTGCTGATAAATAAACAGAAAGTAGCCTAAGTATCAATTAGTCAAAGTAATAATGTTAATTTACTTTCTTAGGGTCTGAAACACCATTTTAATGGGGTCTAATTAAGATTACAAAAAAGTAAACAGGGAAGTATTTCACAGAATGCTTATCTCATAAAATATTTGTGTTTTTTTCTTTCGAATTCACTGTCATTTCTACTTACTTTGTATTACATAGACCCGGTTTTAGTGTCTACTATTCGTCTGGAGGCCCTTTGTTCATATGAGTGATTTAATGTCCAGATGATCTGGAGCTGAACCGTATCTCATACAGCTGACAAATCTTAAATTCCAGTTTTTGAAATTTAGTGCCTGCTTTTCTAGCCAGACCTGCAGACTTCTACTGAAATGATTTCTTAGGAATAGTTCTAATGGATAACCCTTAGCTCCAGAAAGCTATTTCAAGATGATGCAATTTTCCACCAACAAGCAATTGTCTTGATACAGAAAAGTTAACAAAAGGCCATGAGAAAGTGGTAACATTTCCTCAGCATTTTCTCAGGAGCACAAACTGAAGAATAACAAGTCACAGGCTCAGCACCAATGGATCAATTTTGCTCTATAATTAATCAAAGGATCAGAAAGGCCCATTAAGTACTGTGTCCTTATCATTTTGAATCACTATCTGACAGACCATCTGGACAAGCAGGAAGAAACTACATGTTGGCTAAGAAATGACAGAGCACAGTAGAATTCGTCCTTGGTGTGAAGAAGCAACCAGTGTTATTATCTTCCATCTCCACCTCTTCCTGTATTATTTCCCATTTGTTTACCTGTGTGTGTAGTTTAGAGGACATTTTCCTCCTTTTCCATCATCTGTTAGTTTAGGGGTTAGAACAGGGTCAAACATAGTCCTGTAAAACCTGCTGGTTTTATACTTGAGTTTATAGCTTTTATTTTGTATTTGTTTTTCTACTCAATTTCAGGACTGACCAAGGATTGTGCAGTTTCTAGGGTGTGATGTATTTGGCACAGCATGGTTTAGACTGCCTGGCTATTGCCTCTGCCTATTTCAGCAGCAATTTTTCTGCAGTGAACTACTGAGCTCTTACTGGGGCCCTTAAGGTAGCAGAAATGCTCTGCAGTGAGAATAATAAAAACAATGATGTAGATTCTGAGCTAACTGAGAATCACAGGATGCAATCTGAAATTAGCACTAAAAATGATAAATTACCATGATCCCACGTTCTAACAGAAGGCCAACAGTCTTTTATGTCAGCCAACAAAAGCATGGCCTAGTTACAGACAGCAAGAAGGCAGCAGACAAATTCTGACACTTTTTTTACACTTTGTTTCCTTAAAGGGCTTTAAGTATATAAATATTTGTTTTAAGAAATTGAAAAAAATAAAAGAAAAGTATTTGGAATTTTGCCAGTTTGGGCGTTCAGATGTAGCTGTGGACCAAAATATTTGCATGGCTTCAGAAACTCAGTTTGAAAGTGAAATGACAAAATATCTTCAGAATCTTCACTCCAATCTACAAACAACGAACTATGAGAAAAAATTGGAAATAAAAAATATGTGGGTCTGGGCTTTGAAAGGTCAGTTCAGAACTGGTGGGTCAATGGCTATACGGTTATGAGCATAGTGCTCCTGAAACAATATATAGGATCTCACTGTGCATCTTCTTTGTGACTATCATCTCCCCCCAAAATATTCTTGGAATTTACTGTCCAAATGAAATTTGATTTATTAAAGAGAAACAGACAGCAATGATACTATCTTCCAGAAATATTAGGGAAAAGGTGTTTGGAATATGCCATTGGGAGCTCAAACTTTGTTTGGCAGCAAGACAAAATGTTTGAATGTCACAAAGAATTGGTCAGTGCAACAACACACAGGAAACCATGGGAAACCGGAGTTCCATTTGTTCCAGTGCTCATGTGAAGGTTTGGGTGCCATAAAGAAGAGACAGATAGGCTGGTGCAATATATTTATTGCTCCTGGTCAGTCCACCTTGGAAGCAAAAGGAAATGAGGTTTGTGTGCCGTACATCTGAGAGGACACAATCATGAATTTTAATTACACATTTATTACAGAAACTTCAGCTGAACTCAGAGGCAATTCCATTAGGCACTGCACAGATATGTGGCACAAGATATCTACTCTGCTTGAAAGTGACTGAAAAACAAAAAAGGGAGAAAAGGCAATGTTAAATAGAAGGAAGAGGAGGAGAGGGCCGAGGTTACATTTTGTGCACTACTAAATTATGTTTGTTTTTTGGTGGAAAAATGAGTAACTTAAAATATAACCGTTACAACTAATTAACAGGGAAGGAACTGAACCACATAGAGACAGTCAAAAATTGAAGAAGAAATCTGTACAGAACTAGCAGCTCACCCCCAAATGCCCAACTCTGGTTTTAAAAATAAATTTGCTACCAAATATATATGTTTCAGTTAAGGATGTATAGATTCTCCTAGTGCTCACAGTCTTGATGAGTATGCAAGTTCATTAAATCTGTGTGTTTATTCAGGCTAACCTTTCAGAATTCATTACATTGCTGCTGCAATCACTCAGTTCACTATAAAATTTCATTAAAATGGTTTAGAAAGATATGCTTACCTAATTGCAGAAGGGTAAGGAGCACTGAAAACAAACTTGCCTACATAACCTGACAATTGCATCATTACAAACACTCCCAGTGTTATCTTAAATATTACTATTCCATGCTCTGGCTTTAAAAAGAGAACATTTACCAAAGTATGGCTTTTATTTTATGTCCTTCCACTCAAAACAATGCATAACACACTAAAAAAAAGAAAAAAAAAAAAAGAAAGAAAAAGGTATAAATTACCTTTCCAGACAAAACTTCTACAATCAAAAAATAAAGCTATAACACAGTGAGTTTTATTTTATTAGTCTGAAACCACAAGCAGCAGCCTTTATATGGTATAATAGCTGAACCAGAGATTTCAATTGCTTCTGCAGTTCAGTGACTCAAAGGTTTTCTCTCAGCACCACAGCTACACTTCTCTACAATATCATCTTGAACATTTTCCTTCATCCTTTTTTTCTAGTCTTTAATCATGGTTGATCTGACAAACCTAAGAGAATAACTTGAAAGATCAACTTAAAAATATTTCCATATTCTGCTTTGATTTTTATTCTCTAGTTTGCCAGAAGTATGATCCTGCTTAAATACTACTCATGTAACTCCTCCTGAGAAAATACATACATAAGAATTCTTTCTTCACTTATTGCCTGCAAAATATCTGGGTTGGTGGAGGAGAAGAGCTAGAGTGACAAATGTTTTTTATTCTTTAGGTGTGGACAAAGCAGTTCTCTTAATAATACTGAGTTTTCAGAGAGATCCAAGCCCTCACTCCCATCTCCTTTGTGTCCTGGGTTGTACAGCCAAGCAGAGAAGCATCCTATCATTTCTAGAAAAGCATCACACAATATTCTGAGTGGGAAGGGACTCACAAAGATCATCAAGTTCAACTCTAAATAAATACACTTTGAGTTTTTCCCTCACAGTGGTTGTTTCCTCTAGTTTCAGCAGATGCTAAAGTCACAGTGTCAGGCACAGTAGCACAGTGGTTTTTTAAACACAAGCAGATTTTACCTGTATAATTCTGGATCAGTCAATTTAGTCTAAATTGCACTGAGTCTAATTCACAGACTTATTTCACTTCACAGATCTCTCCTGAGACTCTAATCATAACTGCTTATGATTTAGGGTCAGTCCTTTGCAGAAGTATCAGTCTCATGAGATTTTAAAAGGCAATGACCAGATTATAAAAAGCTGTCCAGCAAACATTTAGTAATTTCTTCCAAATTTGCAGCTGATGTAAATTGAGTTGGTGCCACTGATATGAAGGACTAAATTTACATCCACTGAGAGTATGGTCCTTGTAATTTGTTCTTTGTTCCCTACTGTGTGAAAGTTTTCCCAGGTGCCAAATTCACAGGTTTATCTCTAGTTGTAGAGGACCAACTAAAGGTCAGAAAACGCTGCCTTCGCAGCACTGCTCTGAAACATTAACCACTTCCTGCTCACACAGCCAGCACCTTGTATAGAGACATAAAAAATATGCACATATTTAATTAAAATTTATAGAAGAATACTCTAAAAATATACCTTTTGACTGGTGAAAAATGCCTTCATGAAATTAATTTCCTAAAACTATAATGGAGAGTGATTAAATTATAACAAATGCACTTTGCACCTGGAAAAGTATGAGTGATTTAAAAGAGATAAGAACTGAATCTGTGGGAAAGTGGAACCAGCATCAGCTAATAGACTTCATTTCACTGAATTGAACTGAGCTTGAGTTAATTTGCAGTCCATTCACCAAAAACTATCGTAGCTTGACAGTGATGGAAGTGTTTCTATCAGAAGATGTAATGCAGTGAAATTGTAATATTAGAAAAAATAAGGTGAAGGAGAAAATTTGATACACACACTGGCATATATTCCAAGAAAGAAAAGTCTTCATCAGGTGCCCTACTGAATGGGTACTAATAACTTGTCATAAAACACAGGGGGTCCATTTGAAATTCAGGTTTTGCTGTGCTAGAAGCTCTGCACAAATATTTCCAAAAGATGGCCAATACATTAGAAAGTTTATAAGTCTAATTTACAATAAAAGCAACAGCTAAAGTGCAATCTGTTTCATTATTAAAAAAAAAAAAAAAAAGGTTCATCATTACCTCTGGAGGGAAAAAATAGAAGGTGCTTGAGTGGTCATCTATGTAGCAAAAAAAAGCCTAAATAGGAGCAGTTGTTGGAAAGGAAATCAAAACAAATGGAAATGAGAAATCAGTCAAAAAATCAGAATAAAGATGAACAGCCCAAGAAAAAAAAAATATTAAGAGGAATAACAGGTTCTCCATTCTTTTCAGGCTTTTCAGCTAAATCTGAATTCCAGCAATAACAAGAAGTTTGATTACACAGCAGTTGGGTCATTGCCACACCAATTTTTCCAGGCAAGGGTGAGTTTGGGGTATTGAAAGCCATTTACCCAGTTTAACAGAGTACATCTCTCAAACTGTGACTGCAATGAGCTTGCATCTGCTTTCAAAAGACCGTGTGGGGAGTGGTAGGAAGACTGGTACAAGTGTGCAGATGTGGGATTTTACTGTGGGCATTAAACAGGAGGCCAGACTAGGTGGAAGCTGAAGGAAAAAAAAACTCTAAAAGGTAGCAAAAAGCCACATTTTTCACCACAAAAAACCAACCAACCAAATGAGAAATCTCAGAAGAAAATCAAAACCAAGAAACATACAAGCAACAACAACAAAAAAATCTCAAAACCAAAGAAAAAGAACAATCCTTCCTGTATTTTCACAGCCTGAAATTCTACATCTGATGTCACTGATGCCATAAAGTAAAATATTTTCTTTATGCCTTATTTTAATAATCCCATACTTTATATATCCTTATTTATATTTCCTTACTTTATATTTCCTGGATTTCCATACTTTCCTTACTTTATACTACCATTCCCCTCCTTGGTCCTACCCTTTACTCATCTTCCTTTCATATTCTGCTCCACATATTCAGGATTAACACTTGGAAACTTATTCCTAAGTAGTAATTGAGGATTGTAACTTTTCTAACAGATTCTTTTTTCCACGCTTTACTTAAAAAGTCACAAGTTTCAGAAATTGAAATTTAATAGAAAAACACAGGAAATCCACACAGAAAATCATCCCAAATCAGGTCAGATGTACCTCTCAACATTTTTAGTTTGGAAATTACAGGAAAAATAGCTAGCTATATTTGAAAATTATCATATTTAAAACAAACAAACAAAAGCCTATAATGTCACTTCTTGTTTATATTAAGGAAGTGTGTTTATAAGCAACAGAAAAAATAACAAACCTGTAAAAATATGACTAAATGGGTTTAGGATTCTTTTCCATACAGAATTACCCAATGCAGGTTCTGTGGTCTCATCTGTGTCCAAAGATCTATGGGACGCAACTGTGTTATCCTGAAGGTGCAATATTTAGCATGGTAAAGGGTCAGGACTTCTGAAAGAGGCAGAAAAAGGATAACTTGTGGGATGCAAATTCCAGGTCTATCTCTAAATCCTACTACCTAGATTTCCTTCTCTTGCCAGTGCAGTCTGTTGGAAAGTTTTGTTGCTGGGGTCAAAAACTTCATGTCACACCCCTGCGAGTGAAGATGTAGAAGGAAATCACAGCTCTTAGTGCTGTCAGCAGTTTTAACCCATGTCTGCACCAGGAAATGAAACTGTGCCAGTTTCCATTCCCAGCAGGCAGTTTTTCCAAAGGCCAACCTGTTTTACTGCCATGGGCATTGGCCATGAATGTGCAGGTCCTGTGCATGTCTGAGCTGTTCATGGGTATAGGCAGGACCTCTAAGCCTAATTCCCTGAGGAAGGAAGTCTAAAAGCCTTTAACAGAGTGAGGAGGAGGAAGAAGGGTGCTTTTGAATTCAAATTGTGTCCTTTTCTCACTCTTTCCCCTCACCCCCTACCATTTGTCCTCCAACAAAGAGTTGCAACCACTGTGTAGTTAAATCGAGGAAAAAAATTCAATAAAAGGGAATTAACGCATTAAAACAGCAGAGATAAGACACTATTTTTCACATATTGTTTTCAGTGTAGAAAGCAGTTTCATAAATTCCTTACCATGTTTCTTGGATGGATATGATGGGTAATTTTAAGTTTGCACGCGTGATTTAATATTAATCAATCAAAGGGAATAGTACTGAATGTAGACTTAGTGCAAGGGTTTAAAGGCAGTTTTAGTAAAATATAGCAACAAACATCCCAGCCTGATCCTCCTCTCATCTGTCAAGGTGGAAGTCAGGAGAATTCCACTTTCATGAATGTAGTCATAGTGGAGTAAAACTGACATAAACAAGAGTAAATTCCTTCTGTATAAGGTGAAACAATTTCAGATTTGGCAGTGAATTCTGATAAACGTGCTACAATACAGCTGTATGTTAAATAACCAATTTAGAACAAAAACAAGCCACTAATGCCTACATTTTTCTTTGGACTAATAGGTGGCTGAAACACAGTGTTTTTGAAATAAATGACAGGGAGTGTTAGCTTTTGAAATATATTTTCTTCAGTTGCCTATAATAACAGTAGAAAATGAAGGAAAAATTGCCTTAAATTTACAGAAAAGAATATGCTTTTATGCCAAAGAGACATTGGACCCTGATGCATACAGTGAATTTAAGACATCCATGCTGAGATCCATAAAGGTGTTTGGATATATAACTCTGCTACAGAACACCTAAAGCCCAAGTTGGGGAAGCAGGAGAAGGAGGCTACAGGAGTGCTTGAATAGGATATCCATGTCCTGAGCTGTAGCTCTTTCACAGGAGGATACAAAGTAGAAGCCAAGGAGCAGAGGAGAAGAGTTTTAGTCTGTGCCAAAATCCTACTCTAACCAAAACGCTGTTTAAAAAAACCTTGACTAAGGAGAGCATACCAAGAGCACAAACCAAACTTTCGTATGGTTCTGTTTTATCTGAATACAAAGGAAGGTGAGATTCATAAAATATAAGGAAATTCAAATTTTGCCTGTGAGATATGAAAAAGTGAATCACACACATATCCTTCCTGACATATATCTTTTTGAGATGCTTCTTTTTTTAAGTCTTAGTCTCAAGCTAACACTTCCAAGGATTTACTGAACTACAAAAAACTCTACATGCTCTTCTATGAAAACATCTGTTACCTCTGAGTTGCAGGCATGATGACATACTGGGAAGGTATAACTTTCTTCCATGTGGAAACATCCCATTCTACCTCAAATGAAGCAGCCAGAACAAGAAAAATGCAAACCCTCTTTCTCTGCTGCTCTGCCCTGACCCATCAATCAGAACACACATACTTTCCAAATAGAGCACTTTAGCCACATTGTTGAAATCAAGCTCCTCAAAACTTACCAGCACCTTAGCTCTGATCACAGTATCTGAATTTATGCAGAAGATGGCTTAATACAGACTCAGCATCTCCAAGAAGCACACAAACTACTGGTTAGAGTAGTCTTCTGATACAAAGATCTTCTCTCCCTTCCAGTTAAGACAGGTCTCTGACATCAGATATTCCAGTTCCTGAAGAATGCTGAAGAACTACTGAGCTGTTATAAAAAAGACAGCACAAATCACAGGTTCTGGATTTTAGGAATTTAGGATTAACTTTCTAGAGAGCATTAGTACCTCTAGAAGGTGATAATTCAGCTCATTTAAGAAACTATTTCTTTATTCAGTACAAAAGAGGCCTGGGTTGTTGGGGCTCCTAACCTCACAGAAATAATGTCCCTAAGGGAGCAGCCAGATCCTGCTGCTCCCTGGCAGGTCACAGACATTGCCCTGTCCTGTGCTGAGTGTGGCAGGAATGTTTGAGCTGTGATCTGAGCAAGCCTGGCTAAATGGGCCCTCAGTTGATTTAGGCATTTAAATTTCCAGGTGGCCTTAGGAAGGTGCCTAGATGCTCACCTCCACCTAAAAGCTGGTGACTCAGTGTCAGAGAGCAGCATCTAAAGAAAATAGCCCTCAAAAACTAAAGGTGCAGGAGCCAACCATTGTCAACAATCTTTAGAGCACAATTTGATATGCACACTTTGTCTCTGTTGTATTTAGCAGAGTTTTATTTTACATTTTAGCAGTTTTATTTTACATTGTAATTTTGGTGCTTATCTACCTTCTGGACCAAAGCATTCCTTCCATTCATTTTCTGACTAGTTCCTGTCAATTAGATTATTAAGTCTTTTATGGAGAAATGCTACGGGTGTGTCCAGCATTTACCATAATAACGACTGGCTTTCTGCTGGAGGTCTCCAAGCACTACTTTAAGGGGTTATTATCATGTGAGCAACAGTGATGGTGTCTGAGTGTTGGTTTCAGTCTGACTAATGATTTTTGCAAGGACCTGGAGCATTTTCTGTGTTTCATTTCTACACCAGAAAGAGGGAAATCATATTTACAAGGGCCACAGGATAAAACAATGTAGTAAAACTTTCTGAGGATTGTCTATCACATAAGCAATGCCTTTGAGAAAGAATATATATCTAGGAGTGTGAACCCTCAACTTGTGGTTTTAGCACTTTGATGGAGAAAGGGGGAGTTTCATTAGCTGTGCTTGCACAGATATTCATATTCACATATGAATCCACACCTATTTATGACTGGAATTGTCAGTTTGAAGGGCAAGAGAAATCTGGTACAAGTGACAGAATCTGATCTTATCTCTTTTTCTCACAGCTGCTGAAGGAATTTGTAATGCAAAAGGCACAGGGTGAAACAGGTTGGTATATTTGGGATTCAGCATTTCATTTAAAGCCTGCTCCCAGAACTGCTGTAATGATATGGGTGAATGTTGATTTCTATTAAATACATTGCAAATATGTACAGCATGTTCTGTCCCTGGGAAGATGCCACTAGGAAGAAATATCGCAGCTGAATTGCCAGAGAATCCAAGTGTGATGGGGAGGGGGAGGAGGAAGGAAGGAAGGCATGAAGAACAAAATGTCCCTACAGCCACCCACCAGGACACACTTCTAGTGAGATATGAATCAGCAACAGCCATGGGAGCCCTGATGCCTAAAGGGGATTATGTAAGAATCTGAGATAAGTCATGTCATAGCACCTTTGGGTATTTCTCAGGCATTTAATTGTCATTTAACCTGAGAATAGATACCCTGCACTCTTCTCTAGTCTATGGAGAAAGCCAGGCAGCTGCTGAGGGGATAACTTTAATAAAGAACCTAGAGCAGACAGGCTTGTAAATTAGGCATCTCAGGTAAATGCTCTTTGGGTGGCTGAATGCAAGACTTAAGGTTAAACCTGCTTTAATGCTTTGTGGACAGCTCTTTACTATCCAATCTCATAGAACCTGGTCTCCTTGGGAAAGCACAATATCTTCCCCTTTTCAGTACACAGGTGCAAAGGATAGAGATCAAAAGAATAATGTTAAGGCATAATTGTCATAATGGTAAGACATTTCAAGAATAATCATAAAAGAACAAACTGTAAACTCTTCTCTAAAAAGGTATGTGTCTGTGCTTTCACTGACCTAAACAAAACAGGGATTTCTGTAGAGCCTAGAGACACAAGAATCAGCAATTTTCATTGCTGTCATCTACACAGCAAAGTCAGTAGGGATCAAGATGTATTCTCACACATTGATATCTGTTAAGTCAGTTATTTAACCAGGTCTACTTGGCTTATGAGTATGAGCCTTTGTAGATCCTTACCTGCTGTACTGGGGAGGCCTAGAGTGACTGAACTATCCAGATTAAGTGTGTGCAAAGCTGATCACAACTATGATAAATCACAATTGTAACCATATATTTCTGAAAAGGTTATCGTAATTTTGATATTCAGCTGCTAATTTTGAAGTCACATTAGGCCAAAAGAGATACCAGGCTGTGTATGATTTGGGTATCAGTACCATAGGAGCACAGCCAGAACAACTCTCAGTAGTACTTCAGTTGCAAAGTCACTTAACTTGTGTGATATTTAGCTTTCCCCTTTAGGGAAATTCTATCTCATTTTATACAAGCTGCAATATGAGATTTTACACAAGGATCATTCACAAGCAATATATGTTGAAACATTATATCAGCTCAATGACCTGAAAAAGTCTGATTTTTATATACCTGAAATAATATATCTTATAGGCAAGGATTTCTCATTTATGATTGACTATACTCAGGCTATTGTCAATGTGCAGAAAGGCTATATACAAATGAAGAGTGAGATGAAATCTTTGAACACAATAAGGAAGACAGGATTTATATAGTTTGATCTTTGCTCTCATTTTTTATTAGTAGTATTATTGTTTACTTCCATTCCAAGACTTCAAAACACAAAATATATAATAAGCTTTAATACTTTATTTAGTTGTGTCCAAGGATTCAAAAAGGTGAGATGAAATGAGATTTTGTTTTTAATAGGTCTTCACCCTGTCATTGTTCGTATTATCATTTTAGTAGTTGGACTTAGTGTGGATTTAACAAGTTATTTTGTAAAAGCCAAAAAGTTAATTTTCCAGTTTGAATTTCATTCAATGTCAACTCTGGAAATAGTGTTAAGTCGATTAAAACCATCCAAAATAAGAAAAATTCTGTTTAAGTCGTTAGGTGTAAAGTACCAAGCTTTGTAGAGACCCCTGGAAGTACTGGTTCTCTGATGAGTACTCTAATTCCTTGCTTATGGCAGGTAGGACTGCAGCCTCTTTCAGATTCCCTAAATCAGAGTGCTGTCTGTTTACAGAGAACATATTTTTTCCACTTTCCTTGTTATCTGGATGTTTCTGGATCAACACCAAAATTTGTTTGAAATGGGAAGTCCAAGGCTACTTAGAAGATTGGACACCCGTTCTGTTTTAGACGTCAAATATATCATCAGCTATTTACCATGGTCTGAAAAATCCATAGTAAATGCCCCCTCTACAGCATCCATCCTCCATTTCTTGCAGTTTGCTGTAATCTGGTGTGTAAAGCATGCAAAAGTTGTGTGGAACAGCCTATTTTGAGAGAACTTGTAAGCAAGAACACATGAATGGGTATCAGGTGCAGCTATGAATTTAATGAATGGTTTGTTGGCAATGACATTAAATAGCAACATCCGTCTGCAGATGAGCTCTGTAATGTCCTTATTTCCAGTCCAGGCAGATGGAGGATTTGATACACACTCCCTGTTTTCTGTTTCACACAGCATTTCTTGCCTGTAAATTCATCCACAATCATACTTGAAAAAATTTGGAGCTTGGCTGTCCAGCCTTTTATTTTTTGCAGCTTCCTCTCCATAGTAATGACCAGAGGAAGAATGTAACAAGGTTCATCATGAGAATTAAACTGGTCTAGGATTCTGAGCTGCTCCAAAACAAATTACAACTTTTTTTTCCTCTCAAACAGCTTTAGCCTGAAGAATGGTGGTGACAGGAAAACTGTCAGGTTCTTTTTAAAATTGTCCTTAATTTCTGATGTTAAAGTAAATTTAGAAGATTTATATCAGGAAACCAGAAAGTGGAAATGCCACATCAAGTATCAAGACCAGTGACTTGGTAGCATATAGCAAGTCACACCATACAGCTCTTGCAGAGCATCATGGGAAATTAATTTTTAATGTTGAGATCCAAAAAAAATTCCAGTTTTTTTAATTATCAGCAATTTTAATCCAAATACCTTCTATAATATTTATATATAGCAGTCTATTGGGGAAAAAAGAGATGAGAACACTTTCCCAGAAAATTATTTCTGTGGTATGTGAGTGGATTGCCCAGACCAGCAGGTACTACTTTCTTCCCTTAGTCCTTGCCAAGGATATGAAAGGAGATAATCCCTTATATACTGGGTGAACTGTAGCCTTCTTTTCCCTGTGATTCAGATGAAAAAAATAACAGAGGGAAAGGAAGAGCATATTCAATATTGATTTTTTTTTTGTCTAAAACCTGAAGAAGTCCATTTTGGGAATGGGTACAAAAAATAACTACTTATTAATGATATCCTGCTCATAAATGGCTTCTGAAAGTTGCTGATCGGTATTTGGACCACATTTAACCTCCTGCATATAACTGTCATGTCTCTTACTCTACAAAGCAGGTAATTTAGACCAAGTTTTTGAAGGACCATGCTACTGATTTGGTGAGAGAAGATTTCTCAGAGACATACAAAAGCAGTGGAAAGGTGTGAAAAATGAAAACGTTCATTGGTAAGATTATACAGGTTAAAATATCAAATGTAAAATATCCTTCTATTCAGTTCCAGGTAGAAAAATAGCCTTGTTCCCAATCTCTCTCCTACCATGTTAACATAGCTTTATTGACTTCAGAACTACACCCAGTAGACAAGTAACATAAATATACAACGCTATTGAAGTCAAAGGGTCTCTGATGACTCACATCAGTTGGAGCTGCAGTTCAGCTTGTTGTTTGCAGAAAATTTCCAAACTTGGAAACTCTTTTTCACATTTCTAGCAAAGTCAAAATAGGCATTTGTGAAATAACTGCAGACAACAGTAAATGATGTATGAAATGAAATATCTCATCCATCCCATACATGAAGGATGTGCAGAGGAAGTTTTGTTGCTCCCACCACGCAGTTTCAAACGAGTTGTTGATGCAGAACCATCATTTGCGTGGAGTGATGGGAGGAAGGGGGTGATGCTGTCATTCTTATCTTCTGTCAGGTGTGGCACTTCCATACACAGACAGATTTCATCCCTTCCCCATTTTATCTAATAAATACTGTCCTATACTCTCTCTAGTAACTTCCATTGAGTTTGATGGGGTTTGAGCCTGCATTACTGCGGATTTATTCAAGACTACAGAAATATTTTACATTAAGTTAATGTTTCATATATAACATATCTGATCTCTTAGCACATGTCTACAGTACGTAGTGAAGTGGTGTGTTAAAGACCCCTAACCTTCCCATCAATAAACTGGCATATTTAGTGCCTCGATATACAATTGTATTGTTTAAGGTGACAAATCTGGTAGTGATTTACCAGCTTGGTGACACGTTTGAGCTAATATTACTTGCAAGGTATTGCTCAAGCAGCACCAGCTCTCCATCATGTAGCTTTCACATCCTTCAGAAAGTCTACATTTCACCTGAATTTCTTCCATTTTTAAAGTTAGACAAATGGTTTATGCTTTGCTCGCTTTTAGTGGCATGAAGTCATGTCCTAATGTGATGAGCAAGAGACCTTTGCATTATGTTTATGATTTTGAAATTCTACATCTGCAGATGTTAGACTTTTTTGTTGGTACCTCTGTTATGACGACCATGTCTGACCCCCACAGGACAGATCTTTAACCAGGATTGTGCAACTGTCCTCTTCCTATCTCCACAGGGATCAGACTCTGTGCTGACTACATGGAGACTAGTTTCAAGTAGCACTCAAGCAATCAGCAAAGCAGCTCATATTCAGAGTTTAAGCTTCAGTAGAATTCACGCTGTTTTGGTGCATCACATCGCTAAATTCTTAGTCTGTTCTATTATTCATTTGACTGTGACGGTCTGCTTGGCAGAGATGTGGTAGGAAATTTAGCCATCAGGCTCGGGATGCTTCTGAGTTCCAGTGTATTCTTCCTGAAGCTTTGTCAGAAACAGTTTGCTTGTCCCTGAAAGCAGGGTGATTTGATCACTCTTGGCAGATACATTTTCCCCCACGTATTTTGTTTTGTTCCAAGAATGCCAAGAAAATGTTCTTTCTTTCAGAAAATAGTCTTCTTCCTGCTGAACTCATATTCAGATATCCTCAGAGGGCTTTGCTGTCACCTTCTTTAGGTTAAAACAACCTCCCTCCCTCCCCCTAACTTTGAAGATCACACTGGGTTCCCTTTTAAAGATTTTGAGCCGCAATCTGTTACTGATATGCAGTCAGCATCATGCCAAAGAGCACCACCTAAGAATCTGAAAACTGCATTTGTGTTTTAGTAGAAGAGAATCAACATATAGAATTATTAGATATCCTCATTCTCTTCCACTCTGAAGGAGATGGGACTGTGGCAGCTGCTGCTGTGATTTCTGTGCAGTGTAGGCACACCCAAGTTAATGAGAAGCTGGCTTGGTACGGCAGAAGCAACCATTTAGTCTTTCCATTCCCACCTGTCACAAGATTTTCTGTGCTTTTTGGTCCAGTCTGCTTGGGACACAAGCCATCTAATTCCAAGGCAGTTCATATGCATTTTTACTGGGTGACACATACAGGGGTGCAGCTGAGATTCACAACACTGGGTAAGAAACAGACTTCCATAACTCATTAAATTTATGTATCTCAAGAACACCTATCTATCTACTTCCAAAAGAGATGAAGGAGCTGATGAGCTCTTGCTGACATCAGTCAGCTGGCCAGAGCAAGAGCTCCACAGAGGAAATAGAGTTATTAAGTTGAAGTGTTGAAGAGTTAAGATGAACATGAGAGAGAAGCACAGTGACGGAGCATGAGCAAGGAAACCATACAGTTCACCATCCCCAGAGCAGGTCATTGCAAAAGGGAAAATTATTCCCTCTCCCTGCCATTGGGAGTTTGCAAGGGCTTTGGGAGAAAACAAAGTCATGTATTGATTTACCAGCTGAACCTCAGTAGCTGCTCTTGGTGAGCAGGATGTGCTTTGACTTCACTTAAACCTCTTTTAGAGTCTATTAAAAGTTATGAGATTACCTTCAGTGCTTCTGTTTTGGTGTGAAGATCCATCTTATGGTATTTGGAGAGAAATTTCACTTAGGAATCTCTCATCTGCATTACTAGCTAAAACCAGAAAATTAGATACAATCACCATGAGCAGAGAACCTCCCATTCCTTTTTGATAATCATTTCCTAACCCAGAAGCCAGCACATCACTTTCCCAAAATTCTGTGCTCTGGAAGGCATACACATGAACATTGCTGCCACCTCAATAATGTCCTTTGAGCTCTTGGTCAACATTTAATACCATCTCAAACACATACCTAAGAAGACAGGATATTAAGGACAAGATTACTTTTAATACCAAATACACTGTAATAATGCATCATATTATCCATGTTATCCAGACCCAGAAAGCGGAGAAAAACGCCTCTAAGACATGTTTTTTTACAACCCATGTTAAATGTGGGGTTGGGATGGGGGATTGTAGAGAGACAGAGGGAGTTTTTGTTTTGAATTGCCATTTTCAGAGATGTCCCTACAGTCAAAGCATTGTTTCGGTTTGCCAATGCTTAGATGCTACAGAGGAATTCAGAGAAAAAAAAAAAAAAAAAGGGAAGAAAAAAGTTAGACTGAATATTAAAAAAAAAAACAAACCCAAAAACAACAAATGCCACAAAAAACTCTTTAAAAAGAAAGCTACAGTGAGTTCCTATGTGAAATGGTTAAAACCTCCAAGCATTCAGGGAAATTAAGTATATTTCCTACTCCATCTTTTCTGTCTCAGGTTTCTATGAATACATCAGATAAGCCAATGGGGGAAAGCCTTTGGCTTTGGTGCTCTGCAGAAGAAAAACAACATTAATGCAATTCTGTTACTGAAGACTGAAGGTTAGATTTTATTTATTTATTTATTTATTTATTTATT
>JAWWLV010000088.1:146053396-146069306 GCA_035041135.1 Platyrinchus mystaceus
AAAAAATCCATTGCGCAGGCTTGAAAGGTGGGAACACCTTTCCCAGATCTTCGTTCGCGAAGACTGGCCATTATATTTATTTATATTTATTATAATGGGTGTCTCCATATCATGCTGTGCTGCCTCTCCCCACCGGAGAGGCTGTGCTTCTGAGTGGTGTTTAAAATAAAGCTAATGGTACACTATGTTGATCCTGAGAGGATCCTGAGGATCAACATCCCTGAATTCAGGGGTGAGATTACCTTTTCTTGACCAACAGAGATAAAATGTAAGCAAGAAAGGATTTGTGAGATGTTTTTGTGTCAGTGAGGGTCAAAAAGAATTGTGCCCAGCTTTTTCCCAGGAGAATTGTCTTCTCCTACAACATGACATTTAGTCTTTATGTGAACTTTTGCAAACATGTCATATTGCAGAAGATTGTATAAATATTTTGTCCCCAAGGAAGAAAATACACCCAATCCTTCCCTAACATAATGTAATTAATTAGTGTATTGCTCTTTATCAGAAGAATCTCTCTGGCTGTTTTGCATAATTATGGCTGGGTTCATGTTTATCAGAAACCTCTCTAGAACAGCTACAAACAAGATTTGCTTTCCTAAGCCCACTGTATCTCGTTATGACAGTGGAGAGATCATGTCTTGGTGGAATTTATGATCTCGGGGGATATAGGCCAGGCAACATTTGTAGACATAACCCCAAACCTTAGGAAAATGAACTTTTAGTTTTTTAAAGTACTAGTGGATTGGACCCCCTGGGAAACTGCCCTCAGGGATAGAGGAGCAGAAGAAAGCTGGAAGCTATTTAAAGATATTTTTCTTAAAGCACAAGAGCTCTCAACTCCCACCTTTAAGAAATTGGTAAGGGAAGGCAGGAGACCAGTGTGGCTGAGTAGGGACTGCCTGGTCAAACTGGAACACAGGAAGGAAATGCACAGACAGTGAAAAGAGAGACAGGCATTCTGGGAAGAACACAGGGATTGCTATCCTTACTTCCTGGGACTATAAGGATGGGATCAGGATTGATAAGGCACAGCTAAAGACAAATTTGGTAAAGAATGTGAGGAATAATAAGGGCTTCTACAGGTACGTTAAGCAGAAAAAGCAAGACGAAAGAAACTTTACTGTGGGGATAAGTGAGACAGGGGACTGGTGGCAACTGACATGAGGAAGTCTGAAGGAGTCAACAAATTTTTTGCCTCATTTTTCACTGAGAATTTCTCCTCCCACAGCTTTCATGTAGATAGAATGAAAGACACCGGGAGAATGTTGTCCCACCCATGACAGGACAAAATGCAACAGTTTTAAACTGAAAGAATGTAGATTTAGTC
This sequence comes from Platyrinchus mystaceus, assembly GCA_035041135.1. NCBI lineage: Eukaryota > Metazoa > Chordata > Aves > Passeriformes > Tyrannidae > Platyrinchus > Platyrinchus mystaceus. Next base: position 146,054,724 of record JAWWLV010000088.1, read on the forward strand.
TAAATATAAGGAAATTTTTTTTTTGCTATGAGGGTGGTGGGGCACTGGAACAGATTGCTCAGGGAACCTGTGAATGCCCCATCCCTGGAAGTGTTCAAGGCCAGGTTGGATGGGGCTCTGAGTAACCTGGGGTTGGAGTAGATGATCTTTAAAGGTCCTTTCCAACACAAACCCTTCTATGAGTCTGTGATCAGTAGTTTGTTATTCTTTCTGTCTGCCTGCCTTAGAGCACTCATTCACAGCTTTAGAGTTATATAAGAAACCTTCCTTAGGGCACAATCTGTTTGTTTTTATTTTAACACTAATGCTGTGTCAGGAGGGCTGGTTCTAGAGGGGGCTGGCAAGTGACTCAGCCTGTCTGGGGGATGCTGCATGTGAATCCCTGAGCTTACAAAGAAGAGCACGATATCACAACACTGAGTTAGGTCATCTTCGGGGCATCTCTTTGATACAAACAGATCTGCAGCTGACACTTGTGTTCCCAGTTTCTGACTGTTCTTACAAGGAGCACTCATATTATACATGATGTAGTAACTTAGCATTTAGGAGCCCTGGATTAAATTTCTTGTTACCTCTGCGTACTTTTTTGTGACTTTGGACAAACCTTTTAGGAAAAGATGTTTAAAGGTACTGGACACTTACAGCTGTAAAGTTGTGCCTAATGTTTTAAATGGGACATGGATGCATTTGAAAAAATAAATATAAATATTTAATATTTAGTTATGAGTAATTATAATAAATTAAAATATACTAAAGTATATTAATTATTTTTCTTAATATTTGATATTTTAAATAAAAATATCACATAACACCAAATATATAATTTTCAAATTTTTGTTTTCATCTTTTTGTTCCTCAGTTGCTTATCAATAGTTGGGAGATAAGAGCACTCTCCTATCTCATGGGATAAAAATCTATCAGAATTTTTATTTTTTTCCCTCTTTCTGTGTAAGAAATGAGAGTATAAACATTTGATACATCTCTGAGATGGACTCTTAGTATCATCTGAAAAATCACAGATCACCATAATACTTATTTTATCATAGCAGGAAAGCTTTGAAATATCCAAGCTGTGCATTTATCAAATAATGCAATTGGATAAAGAAAACTCTCTGCTACTCTAGGAATGCTATGGTGAGAATTCTCAAGGCACATAGATTCATTTAGGTATAAATATATACTAAATGGCACACTATAAAATCATGGGTATATAACAGAAAATTACAGCCAAAATGACATCAGGAAATGGTACTGGCACCTGTAGCACAGGTCTAAGAACAAAACAGCCATGTCAGATACAAAATCCATTTGTACAATAAAGTTATTTGCCTGATCAGGTGTTTCTGTCTGTAGCTCTTTGCCTTGACTTCCATCACGCTGAAGTAGTGGATCTTCATGTACCAAAGACTATAAATCCTTGTGACAGTGAAATTCTTCTTCAAGAAGAGACCATCACCAATATGTTTTTGCCTAATTGGTTCTAATGCGAAAGCAAGGTGCCTTTGCAATCATTATCTTTTTGGGAGCAGAACTGAGCAACGTGTGGAAAGTTTGGTGAAAATGGCTATTTTGTAGGGTAATAACATGTCAAAGTATCTGAACATGAAATGAGTGTCCTTTAGTGCAGATTCTGTCTGTCTGTCATAATCCTGTCTCCATGCTTTTCATTTGCACTAAGTGCCCAGCAGAAAGCATCTCTACACACTCAAATTGATGGTTTGCTCTGTGATCAGTTGCTTTGCTACTTAAGTGGCAGCTTAATATATATTTCTTGTTTAGCTTTTGTTTTTGTGCCTGTGTTGCATCATAAAGTGAAGTGAACCTCTCCTACACACTGGTGGGTCATCCTATAAGGACAGGGGGGAATTCACAACAGCCTCTCTTCCTATCTCCATATAATTCCTCCCCCCAGAAAGATTTTATGTTGGTAATCGATGGAGAATACAAGAATAAACAGACATGAAATAAATAGTTGAACAGTTTCTGCCTATCTCAGAGTGTTGAATGGGTTGGCCAAATTTGTTTATCTGCCTGAAAGCTAACCTAGAAAATGAACCATCAAAATAAAAAGGGGTTTTTTGTATCAGTTTTTTAGTGATCTTACAGGAGTATAATCACTGGAGCTACTTAACAGAGAGGGCTGGCATGCTTATGTAAGGAAAAGAGAGAGAAGGAAGAGCCATTTTGGAACTAGTTCCCACTGTAGACTGATTCAGTTGGCTGCAAACCCACAGAATTAGAGCAGACTTTACTTAATAAGCACAATTTTATGCTCTCTTTATAGCAAGCATCAAAACGACTAGGATATTTTTCATTAAAATGTACTTAAACTTTCTTACATAAAAACATTTTAATTAGCTTTCTCTTTATAACTTGTTATTCCAGTTATTATTATAATGCTTCATAAGCTATTACCCACAATTACATTCTTCAATGGAGGCCACTGGAGATTAAAGGAAAAGCTCCCAAAAGAGAAGACATCCTATGTGGTGGGCAGACTGGCCTGATATTAGAATGCATGGTTTGAGCTGCACAGACACACTGCACTGTGATTTTACGAATTGCTTTTCCTTTCTTACAGCTTAGCTTTGACAGCTGTAAAGCAGAAATAATTATATAGGCCTCCTCTGAAAGAGCATTCAGATTTATGAGAAGAGATTGTGCTCTTGGAGAAATATGCATTATCAAGAGTTACTAAACCTTGCTGGGGTTAATGGAAACAAAAAGACCTAGGGATAATGTGGAGATTAATCTCTTTTATCCTCTACAACACTTCATTGTGCTTATCTTTGATGAAAACTGGAAGAAAAAAATAATTTAAATAACGGAAGTGCTTAATCCCATGCCCAACTTTAGAGATATAAGAGGTTCTACTGCTGTCATTGACATCACCTGCATGGTAAAACTTGTCACATGTGTCAGCAAGAACTGATGATGAGTTGATAATAAAAACTTACCTTTGAAATGGATGGGAATTTTGTTTTGGATGGTTAGAAAGTAGTCTAAAATCAGTTTTCCCTGTATTTTGTTTCTTAAAAACACATAAGTCTTAAAATTCCTTCTTGTAACTTCCTACTCCAATTGCTGTCCAACATGGGACAAGATTCATATTCAACAGAACACACAGGAGAGCCAAATAACAAACAGTAAAGCCAACAGTATGTAAAGCAATTTGAGGCAGCAGTAAAACTGCTGGGATTTGCTGTAAATGGCATCAAGTCTGTAGCAAATGTTATGGAAGTCTGCTCCCATCAGATGTGTTTGGTATCCACTAAATGCACAAGGTCCTTTTCAGGCAGCTGTGTCAATTCATGTCAGAACAGAACAATAAAGCAGTGGATTCTGCAAAAGTTGAAGATTATTAAATAAAATTCCAGCAGATTTCATCTGTTGAGTGTTGTATTATATATTTTTTATGATTAAATGAAGACTTTCTGATGAATCCTGACATGTTTATTTCCTCCTTCCCCAGCAAAACTAAAATAAACAATAAACATGAAAAAACTGTCCTGCAGAGATTGTGTTATTATTTTTCTTCTAGGTTTTGAAAGCCTGGCTTTTTGATGTACAATTCATTATTTATTTTATGGGTGATAGTAAAAATAACTAAAAAACTAACTAGATATGTGTCCCCTCATCACAAACATCAACAGAGCTGTGAGTACTGTTTTATTTTTAAAAAAAAATGTTTATGGCTTTTATGGAATACTTTTGGGCAAACTTTACAATGGTTGTTGAAAATGTTACATTGCTACAAAATTATTTTGGTCCTCCTGCATTGCAATGACTGGTATTTCAGGTGAAGACTTATCTGGCTTTGTCAGCAGAACTTTTTATCTAGGCTAACGTCATTCTGGGGAGTTCAAAACATATTTATACAATGGCTTGTTCCCTTTGCCCGCTACAATTACTGCATTTATGTGATGACAACATGTGCAAGCTCCAAGGACAACAGTCCTCTAAGAAAAAACATCAAACATTTTGACTCCACTTTACACACATAAATGTACATATTTGCTGCAGTACTTCAAGAGCTCCTGTATTATGTTTGTAGTATGCTCCATAAACTGCTCTAAGTGAAGCAGTAAAGACTAACAATGCTATGGAGAGCAGAAGGAATTGATCCAAAATTATTTTATATAATGTGATAAGGGAGATGATTAGACACAAAAAAGTAAGGAAGGGGTTGGCAAGCAAAGTGAGCAGTGTGAGGTGGAATAGAGAGACCCTGCAAACAATTACAGGGCTGAAGGAGCTCCACCCCAAGAATACCAATAATGAAGTGCCTTACAGGATATCAGGGGCAGATCTCATACCTCTTCAGGGAAATATCCAAGACTAGGGGCCCACCTGAAATGTTTGTGTAATAATTCACATAAGGAGGGAGATGGCTGAGGTCATGGTAAAGCCAATCTTGATTATCTTTAAGGGTTATTATGATCAAGAGAGGTTCCTTATGATTGAAAGAAAAAAAAAGAAAAAAAAAATCACACCCAGCAATAAGGAGGATCTATAGAAATACAGAGTTGCCAACTTTATCTCAATCTCTGGCAAGATGATGAAGCAAATCCTGCTGGAAACCATTTCTGAATATATGAAGAGGAAGAAGGTGATTGGGAGTAGTACACACAGCTTTATGAAGGTGAAATCATGGCTGACCTGCTGGATAGATTTCTACAAGATCTGTCTCGATGGGCAAGAGGGGAGCAGTAGTTATCTTGAATTCAGCAAGGCTTTTGACATGGTCACTCATAACTTCCTTGGATAAACTATGGAACAAGGGTAAGATAAATGAAGGGCGAAGTGGACTGAAAGGTGGATGAACAGCTGGGCAAGAATGGTTGGGATTAGATGCACAAAGTTGAATTGGAGGCCAGTTACTAGTGAGGTACCCAAAGGATCTGTACTGCCATCAGTGTTGTTTAAGCTCTTCTTTAGGGTGCCCTCTCACCAAGTCTGCAGATGATGTAACACTGGATGGCGTGGCTAATGCACCAGAGGGTTGTGCTGCCATCCAGAGGAACCTGAACAGGCTGGAGAAGTGGGCTGACAGAAACTTCATGAGACTCAGCACAGGTAGAGTTCAAAATCCTGCCCCTGGCGAGAACTAACCCTGTGCACCAGTACAGGTCCTGGGAGTCCTGGTGGACACCAAGCTGTGTGTGATTCAGCAGTGTGCCCCTGCAGCAATGAAGGCCAGATACCTCCTGGGTTGCATTAGGAAGAGTATTATCAGTAAATCATGGAATCACAGAGTGGTTTCAGTTGGAAGGGACATTTAAAGGTCATCTACTCCAACCCACCTGCCAAAGACAGGACATTCTTTCACTTGATGAGCTTATTTAAAGCCCTGTCCAACTTGACCTAGAACACTTCCAGGGATGGGGCATCCACAATGTCTCTGGGCAACCTGTTCTACTGTCTCCCTGTCCTGGTAAGAATTTCTACCTCATAGCTAATGTAAACCAATCCTCTTTCAGTTTGAAACTGCTTTCAATCACACTGCTTATGTTGTGGATGCACATATTATGCAGTTTTGGTTCCAATACAGACCCTTAATAATCACAACTCGTTGGTTCCCCCTTGGACACTGAGATATTGTCTGTAACTTTTTGGACATGGCCATCCAGCCAATTCATTATTTCCCTAAGAGTCTATCCATCACACTCTTATCTCTCTACTTTAGTGGCAAGAATGTTGTGTGGGACCATACCAAAGATCTTAAAGGAGTCCTGGTAGGTGACATCAGTATCTCTTCCCTTGTCCACTGGTGCTGTCACTCTATCCTAGAGGGCCACCTTCTAGGTACCTTGTCAGATACAATTTGCCCTTGGTGATGACCACAAGAGATTATATTGTCCCTCTGCTTTAGTGAAACAGACCTAGTGTGCCATGCCCAGTGCTGGTGGCTGGACCAAACAATCTCTAAAGGTCCCTTCCAACTTCAACTATTCTGCAAATCCACAGCTTATATAAACATAATTTTTTATGGAAAAATATCCAAAAAATTCATGAAAAATGCAAAATGATCAATTTCAACATAACAAGAACATGATTAGAAGACTGCTGATATGCTAGAGTTCTTTTGCAAAAATTCGACTGATTATGCAAAAATGATATTACAGGAACTTCAGGAAAATGCAACTCAAAGAGATCTTGGAAACATCAGTAAGGCAAAAAAAAATATAAAATGTCACCAAGAAAAAGCAAGAAGGCAAAAGAAAAAACATTGCATTTACCCCTGGAAAATGCAAGATAATAAACTTAAGGAAAATAGTATTTAAAAATGGGAGAAAACATAATCAAATAATAATATTTAAAAACTGGAATTGACAATCAATTAAAAATATAATTAATGTGGTAAGCAATGTTGCAACAAAATAACAGAAAGTAATGTGATTTTCTGCTGCCTACTCGGAGACCTTGCATCACAAGAAAAAGACACCTGGTGAGATAACATCTGGTATACTCAGAGATTCAGGGAATTTAAGGTCATTTTTGTCATTTAGTCTGATCTCACTCAGCAAGAAACTTTCTAGTTCTGCCATCAAATATCTTGTGGCTCAGCTTTCCTCTTGAAAACTTCTTGGAAGTTCAAATTTCAATATTGTCCTGACATGAGGGACTTGAGAAAGTGCCACCAGTTAGGAGACTGATCCCATGTTGTGATTTTGCTCTTAGCTCCTTGGACTTGGAAAATGAGGGGCTTAGCATCTGAAAAGAAAAAGGGGTGACAAAAAGAAAAGAAGCAGAGGGGGAAAGAAAGATAGGGTCCAGAAAGAAGCAGGTGAAGGTCCTAGAAATATCATGGAAGTGGGAAGATGTATGGGAGATGTATGGATGAGATGCATGGAAATGAGTCCCTGAGGACACTGAGGAACCTCAGTAGAATTTGTGACGGGTCACTGTGAGGAGCAGCAGCACAGCTTGGACCAACACGACCTTCTGTCTGAGCAGGATGAACCAGCAGTGACCTTCTTACAGGGGAGGAGATTTAGGGCCTGGTGAGCTTAGAGCTGCAGGGGAGAGGGAGTGAGATGGGGAAAAACTCTACCTCCTAACTTAAATAAACTCCAGCATCCATATACACCGTAGATTGTCATTGACTGTTTCTTATCCATGACATATAGACCGAGAAAAGGAGAAGCTGGGCCCTCATACATGCTGAAGGGCTTGCAGGACAGATATAAACCTAATTGCAGTTCTTTGTCCAAAGCAAGTTGCTGTTCCTGTTTGTTTGTTTAACATGTGGAAAACACATTCCTAGTTTCAAATCTTTATTTTTTATTATTATCATCATCTTCATCATCATCTAATGACAAATGCACAAGTCAAGCATTTGAAGAAAATTTTCTGACTTATAGGATACATGGCCACTTTTATGATAAGGTAAAACAAAATCAACCAAACAAAAAAGAAACCAAAACCCCACTACATATCATATAATTTCTTTTACAAAAAATGTATTTCCCCTTGACTTTCATCAATTACCAATAGAAACCCAAGTCATGCCTCTGGTCATTGTTTTAAACCAAAACTGTAAGAAATATGAGCTTATCAATGAAATGTTAGACCTCTGCAAGTGAAGGAGAAGAAGCAGAGACTCCAGGTGTCTACCAGGACCATTGACTTCAACTCCTGAGTATAAAAGTAATAGGCATTTTGTGCTCCAGAAATGAGATTACATCATCAAAAGTATAGAAAGACATCTAACCTTTTTCGAAAGGATATACAGTTAAAGTATTAGTAACTAGTCTCAAGCTTTCAACTACTGAAAACTTATACTGTAGTCTATACTGCATCACTTCACATACTCTAAATTCCTGCAGAAGTCTTGCGATTTATTTTTGCATGCCTTAAATCCATGTGGTTCTACAATCACAATCCCACAAGTGTTGTGTTTTTGTCATCTGCTCATAGAAAGAAAGATTAATTACCTGGACAGGGATACATCTTTATCATCTTTAGACAGTGCAGATTTCTTTATTTGAGTTAATTACCTGGATCCCAGAGTAGAAAACTGAAAAATATAGAATTGTACTTAATTTGATTTGTGTTAGAGGTCTCCTTTAGTAATGAAACATGAACTATTTATTTATAGATATTTAAATAAAGGGGAACTAGGAAAGCAGGTTTAAATGACGTATTCCTTGGGAATATACCCACATTATTTTATATTGCTTTGGGATAAGATTCATAAGCAAATGATACAATATGGATCGTTTTGGTGCAGAGTACAAAGAGTGACTTCAGTGGGCACCAGGGGCTCACAGAGCTCCAATTAACTGAGGACAACCTGGAGGTAAAATCCTGTATCAATGTACATGGCTGTATAAAGCACATCAGTCATCAGTGTACTCAAACCTCTCCTGGTACCAGGCCTTCTGACCTCACTGTCCTTCCTTCTGAACTATTACAGTGCTTGATTACTCTAATTGCGTGGAAACTGTACTTTATAATTTCTGGTTTGGTTTTTTTTCAACTCAGGGATGCACAAAACTAAACGGGTCTCACTGTTCACTGAATCCTGTTTTGATTTTTAGTCTCCACTCACCTCATTAGTAATGCATTGCCAAACCTAATTTGTTCAATAAGCTGAATAGACTGAGCCCCTAAATTTTTTCAACATAAGATATGATCAGTAGAGCATTTTTACTGTCCTCCTGCCCTCTTCCTTGTAGGATAAGTATTTTTCTGCATCATTTACAAGTCTGCACCACAGAACTGCTGGAGATCTTGACAGATTTTGTACAAAGACAAGGCAATTTCTTTATTTTTATTTGACAGTCCTGCTTTTTTATACTTCTGAAGGCAATATTAGTCCTTTCTTTTACAGAGCTTCACTGCCAGCACATTGAGTTGATATTCTCTTGTTGAACAAAAGGGTGATTTTTTTTCCTATGACTTACCACTTTTCACTGTAAAATCCCTTATCAAGTAAATTCAGCATGAATGTCCTGCTCTTGCACATGTTATTGAGCAGCTGATCACTGGGAAACAATTGTAAGATACTTTACAATATCTTGTAGAAGAAGCATGTCGTCTTCATTATTTATCCCGCGCTTTTTTTCTCTTATTTTCAAGATTTATCTGCAAATATTTGATATAATTATTAAGAACTTTACTATGAGCATTCTAAGTCAGTCACTTCATGGATGACTCTGCTTTAACAGTTGCTACAACAAGTGATGTTAATTCATTTGATGCTTTATTTGTTCTGCAGAAAGTAAAATATTTTGCAGTGTTTTCGCTAATGCCCTGCAGAAATCCGAGTATGCTACATCAATATGTTTATCTTGATCAGATGGATGAATTATAGCAGCATGGAATGGGGAGAGACATTCTGTGTCATTGAATACAGTTTTATCACAAACAATTATGTTATGCAATATATGACATACACTGCTCTATAGGGAAAGAAGGATATTTGTTTGACTACTACAATTAGCCTGGTGTGTCAAAACCTCATTACTGTTAAAATTAAAAACTTTCTTCTAATTACTAACTTAAGTTTAATAACTATTATAATGCTTTCTTGTCCCAAAATTACCCTTTTCCTAAAAGTGTTCTTCTGTCATCTTGATTTTTAAAACCATACATAGTGATATTCAGTTTCAGACTTATTTCTAAAAAGAAGACTCTTTTTTTTTCCTCTGTTTCTCTTTTTTTTTTTTTTTTAAGTAATCCAAACCCAATTGTTTTACTTTTGGGATAGTAAAAAAACCCTCATTGTCTTGGATTTCCATAGAAATTATTTTCAGCAGTTCTATAGTTTGATAGTTTGATCACAAAAATGATAGGTTTATTTGATGAGCCACATGGATAGACATTAATCATGGGGTTTGCTGCTCTGTGTATTGGATAATCATTTTATCATTACAGTTTTCTCTGGGAGTGAAGTCAAGCAACAGAGTCTTCAGTTTTTGCAAGATTTTTCTGTTCTATTTAAAGCTACAAATGAAGCTAGTGGTTTTTTCTCCCAAGAAGTCTCACAACTACAGTTTATTTATTTACTTATTTTACACTGTTTCTTGTTCAGGAAGCTTCTCAAAATAGATCTTATAAGAAAGAAATTTCTAGCCATAAATATCTCACATTTCAGCAAATGCTGCTTTTTCCCACTTTTATTAGCAATGCTATGCTTTCTATTTTATTCACAGCATCAGACAAAGCAAAAGTATATATTTAACATTTTTTCTTGTGCATCCTGGCCTCTTATATTTCCATTCAAATGTATTAGGGAATGCGTGCATTACTTAGGAGCTCGCCTTCATTGCAATATACCTACTTACTGGGCCATGATCCGTGATTTTTGCTGGGCCATTTAAACTTCAGTGATGGTTTTGCTTTCTTTATTAGCTGCCTGCATTAAATATTCTATTTGAATTCATTGTATTAGAGTGGTTCTTTTTACATATCATATTACATATTAAGCTGGAATAGTAATTTTCACCTCTTCTTTTAATTTTTTTTTTTTGTGTAATAAAAGATTCTCTGTGTTTGTGAAATCATGGCTTCTTGTGCAACCAATAAAATGTCCCTGAAGTATTTACAATATCCATTAACACTTCCTCCTTTAAATTTATCACTTCATATAAAACATCATTAAGTATTGGGATTAAATTTATTCCTTATTATAAAACACCATTAGTATTAGGATGTTAATATAATCTTTTTAATTTGGAAAAAGATTTGACAGTGCCTGTTGTAAGTGATTACAATTAATGAGAAAATTATAAGAGTTCTGTAAGCTTAAAGATTTCCAGAAGTCCAGATGATTTTTGTAGATGTGGACACATCTTTTTCCTCACCAAAATAGCTGCTATAGTGACTAATCTCACTAGTGTGTGAATGTGGGAATTATTTGGTCTGGATTAGGAGGGGAGGAATTTTGGTACATAGTTCCTAAGACTATGTTATTCCCATACATATTTCACCCCTGGCAATTTTCTTTATGCAGTGATTTCATATTCAGACACTGAAACTAAAATGTTCTCGTGAAAGGCTTTCATTTGACAAGCTCTGTTATCTGATATTTAACAGCTCATTTCGTGCCTTCCACATATTCTGCATTCTTTTATTTTCAGGTAATGAGTACATCCCTACTTACTGCCTAGGTGCAGAATGAAAGACATCTGTGCTCCTAGTTATAGTAAGCCAACAAAGGGAAAGAATATATATTACTGCTTCAGTCTGTAGAGAAATATCTACATTCAAGGTCATAAGAAAAGCATTAGCTCCTCAAAGGGGTCATTGAGGCACTGTGGGGAGAACTTGAAGGAATATCATCTTAATTCCTCCATCTGGCAACAAACACTCTGTCATTTGCTGTCCTAATAAGGAACACGGTGATTAAATATGGCTAAGCACTCAGGGTAGATGTGATTTTTTTAATTAAAAGAAAAGCAAATTGTTTTGATTTTTAGTCATAGGAAAAAGATGTATTGTCAACCCTTGTGCACAGACGCAATTCAATTCAAATTCTGACTAAGCCTCTGAAGTAGAGAACAAAACCCAGCATGGCCTTGTTTAGACTTTTTGTTCCGAAATACAGGAGCACCTGTAATCAACCGCATTTGCTAATGTATGTTATTTTATGCAGCAATGCTTTGGGCTTATTTCTTCTGCTTTTGAAAGTATCCATACCCTGGAATGGGTAGTCCTTTGAATGTAGTACAGATTGTGTCGTACAGACCTGACTGAGTCAGGTCCTGGAAGGAAGGAAAAGTATCAGATGTTGGGGAGTGTTTGAGGGATCTGTTAGCCTGCATATTTGCAAAATTTATCTTTCACTGCAACAGCTCTTTATTTTCTGTTTTTCTTATTTTCTATTTTTTCTTCCTTTTTCTTTCTCTCTTTTCTTCCTTCAGAGAATGATATTGTGCTAGAATGGAATTTTGGAGTGGGCCCCACGTTCCTCCTTACAGAAATGTTTGAAGCAGAAGAGGTAACCACAATACAGAAGTCAGGTGATCATGCACAAAACTGAATAGGAGGATCTGTTGACAGCTATGTCAGAGCATCATGTCTGCTGAAAATGGTCTGGTTTGGTGCCAAATCCCATTAAAATATCACAATATCCTCTGTTGAGCTGTCGTGGGTTTGCCAGTCAGCCCCCCCTTGGGCTGAAAATAGTTTTGCCAAATAGATTTCTGGAGCAAAACCCCCAATCAAAAGTTTTAGTAACACCTCTGCCAATTACATTTTTAAGAAACTGGAAGGGAAGGTGGTGACGCAGAAGAGATAAGAGCCACGAGGTGGCAAGAGAAGAAGGAGCCATGTAGGAGAGGCAGCAGGCCCCAAGTAGGGCCTGGCCTCCCTCCTCCCCCGGCCATGGGCTGGGGGCAGGTTGTGTCATTGAAGCCCCTCTGGCCGAGACATGTAACAGTGTGGGGGGAAAAGCTTTAATGAAAAACTGCCTGGACAAAATTACTGCAAAAAGAATTCCAGGCAGAGAGATAGCGAGCCTTCAAGGTCGAAGCTGGCAGTCGGAAGAGAGAGAAACCGAAAGGGGGGTGAGTTTTTTAATTCTTTCCCCCCATTCTCTCCCTTCAGCAGGGGAAAAGACTGAAAATTAAAATCCCTGCCATCTATGGAAAATTACAAAGTGAAAAAATTCCCCTGCAGCTCAGAAAGGAGCCTACACTGAAGAAAGTGGATGCACGAAGAAGCTGCAACTTTGTGAAAGGCCTGAAATGAAACAGTCCTACCAGGGACCTGTGGCCTATGGAGAAAGAGAACCTATGCTGGAGTGACTTGGCTCGGGTAGGATCTTTTGATCTCACTGAGAGATCCATGCTGGTGCAGCTGAATTTGTGAATCTAAGGGACAGCGGAGAATGAAAGAACTGTTGCCCGATGAAGGGACCCCACAGGAAACAGGAATGGACTCAAAAGCCATTATCCCCTGTGACACTATGGGAAAGATCATGGCAAAGCAAGTGTCTCCCTTGCAGTCCATGGAGGACCCCACAGGACCTGGGTAACCCCCCAGCCTCTGGTCCTAGCCCAGAAGGGGGTAGGCCCAGCCCTGAGGTCGACACAGAAGAGAGAAAAAGAGAGAGACAGTTCCAGCTGCAGTGAATCGGAGCTGTCGTCCTAGAAATAACAGAAGAAAAGCTTTCAAATGCTGCAGAATTATTTTGGAAGACCTGTAGCTCTGGAAGTGAAAAAAGAGACTGTTTTTTCTCCTCCTAAACTGATTCAAAGGGGGGAGGGATAGTTCTATAAATGTATAGTATTTTTGCCTAGTTAAAACTGTTGAATATATATAGTTCTTTAGTTTTTATTTTGTTAAGTAATAAATCCTAACATTATTTCCCTCACATCAGATCTCTTTTGTCTGCATAAACCTTCTCTCAACTCATAGCAATTGGGGGGAGGGGGAGTGAAAAAATTGACCCATAACTAACCCACAACATGATAACCAGATATTTTGTCTTAAGTAAAAATGCATCCTCTGAAACATAATCCCTCCTTGCTACCTTATGTAATATTTGGTTATTAACCAACAAGAGAACAATTCACTGATTTCCACTCCAGCAATTCCTTTTTCCCCAGTGATTATATGCCAAACCTACCACAACTGAGCAGTACTTGGAAGTTCTTACCATCTCAAGAGTGTCTGATGCTCTACATGAAGTAAGTTTATAGATCAGTTCCACAATCTACACTTTTTTTTATAGTCATGATTTTTTCCCAAGCATAAAGTCTGAACACAGTTAGTTGAGACTCAATCCTCACTTATGTATACCAGAATATTTCATCATACTGTCATGTAAGCAACAAAATACACTGTGCCTAATTTGAGACAGTTCTAAAGAAACACTATATTATTTAATTAAACTGCAAAAATAATATGCAGAGAGAGAGCGAGACAAGAAGAGAGAAGGTTGTCAATACAAAAATATGTCTGATTATCCTGTGGCAGTACTCTGAGATGTTTTTCACATTGGTTGCTGTACCCAGTTAATCCTGTTAACTATAAATGATGAGTCAAGTTGACAGCTTGGTCCCTATTTATGCTTGTATTTTCTTTATGCTCAAAGTTTAAATAAATGTAATTTGATGGGAATGAATAAACCCTTCAGGCTTTTTACTGAAACAGCTCAGGAAGAGACTATTTTAAATGGAAATAAAAGAATGCAAACCAGAATTTCCTGAAAACAAAATAGTAGAACAGTTCTAAAATCCTGTGTACACTGCTTGCAGAGTACAGTCAAAATGGAGAAGAACCTTTATAAAGAATGAATCCACTGTCTAATAACTTCAGCTTGGTTAGTATCAAAAACTACATGAGCAGGAAAATAGTTTATATATATATTAAACATTATTTCTTTAATAAGGTTTAATATTTGTTAGAGAAGGTGAGGCAACAATGGAACACCTGCTTAATAGACAGCCTGAACACGAGATATCTGCAAATTTACCTTCCACTACTGGATGATCTAAACATCTCTGATCATTAGTGCAATATGTCCTAACTCATCAGTTTATGCTCAATGAGGCCTCTCCTCTCCTCTCCTCTCCTCTCCTCTCCTCTCCTCTCCTCTCCTCTCCTCTCCTCTCCTCTCCTCTCCTCTCC
>JAWWLV010000088.1:146069406-146084404 GCA_035041135.1 Platyrinchus mystaceus
CTTCTCCTCTCCTCTCCTCTCCTCTCCTCTCCTCTCCTCTCCTCTCCTCTCCTCTCCGACCCTCTCCTCTCCGACCCTCTCCTCTCCGACCCTCTCCTCTCCTCTCCTCTCCGACCCTCTCCTCTCCTGTGAAGATGGTGAGACTCAGGAAGTGGTTTCCCAGAGCATGGGATGCCTCCAGACCTGGAAGTATCAAGACCAGGCCGGATGGGGCCCTGAGCAACCTGACCTAGTGGAAGGTTTCCTGCCCATGGCAGAGGGTTTGGAAACAGACGATCTTTAGGTTCCTTCTAACCCAAACCATTCTGGGATTCTCTGTTCTGATTTATTGCTCAGGACTGTAGAGACATCTGTGCAGACCACAGAGGTTTCTGTTAGCACAGAGTGATATAATTCTTGTCAGACTGATGTTCATTCTCACTTGCTTCCCACTTTCTCTCAGCTGAGAACCAGATTTCAGCAGCAAGCAGAAAACGTAGAAGAAAAGAAATAAGGAAAGAAATATAGAGCTTTCACAGAATCATTTTGTGCAGATGTTAGCATCTTAGGGGTATCCACAGAGGTTCACACACTCACAAAACTTCCAGCTGAAAGATAGATGACACCTAGTCTAATGGGCACTGGTCTCTGAACAGGCATTCATTGATTTTAATCTTGTTAAATCATGTTCTAGTTTCTCAGAGACATAGAGAAGCAAAGATATACAAAACACAACTCAGTAATAAGCAAATTACCCAGGAGATGAAATCAACAATTTTACTGACTTCTCAGGCTAGAGAGCAGGAGTTTAAAAGAATTTAAAGGATAAGTAATTAAAGCTGTTGTATTTTACAACATGGTAACAAAACAAAAATAAGTAGCTGCAGAGAAAGCAGATTTTTAAAGGCAAAATATAAAGAAGACCCTGAAACAAGAGTAAGAAAAGATATGCCAATGAAATCCAAACTCTCATGATATTCATTTGTTCATTAAAAAAGTAATACATGTTTATTTATGAAGCATATTTATGAACTTCTTTATAAGGCTAAATCATAGAATCATGGAACGGTTTGGGTTGGAAGGGACCTGTAATGGTCATCTAGTCCAACTTCCCTGCAATGACCACAGACATCTGGTTGTTCAGAGCCCGGACCAACCTTGAATGTTTCCAGTGACGAGGCATTTACCACATCCCTGGGAAATCTGTTCCTGTGTTTTACCACCCTCATTGTAAACATCTTCTTCCTTATATCTAATCTAAATTGACCCTCCTTCAATTTAAAACCATTACCCATTGTCCTATCACAACAGACTCTGCTAAAAAAAAAGATCTGTCCCCGTCTTTCCTTTAAACCCCCTTTAAAGTACTGAAAGGCCACAATAAGTTCTCCCTTCACTATTTCCAGTAAAAAAAGTGGTTTTGACACTTTCCAGAGAAGTTACTTTTGATCCAGGAACACTGTGCAGTTCATAAGCAGAAATCAGTCTGAGCTCTGAGTCCCAGCTCTTGAAATATGACAAAGAGTAAATCTTAACCAGGTGCCAAATATTCAGTTGTTGTTGTTGTTTGGTTGTTTTTTCCCTCTTTCTTTTACTAAATGGTAAAAATCTTCTCAGATTATACAGAAAGTGTACTTTCTCTGTAACAAAAACTCCCAGAAAGAGGAAGGGCCTGGGCTGGAGTTCAGAGCAGAGTGAACAAGGTTGCACCCTCTTTACGGTCTCCACAGTGACTTAAGAGGCAATTCAGGGCAAACATCTCTTTCTGTTTTCCCCATCTGTAGAATCACAGTATCATAAATGTACTCAGGGCTTTAAGCCATCTAAAGTGACACCGTCCCTATCATGCAGAGATAGCAACCAAATATCACTGTAATTAATGCCACTTACTACCCTCGCTTTGGGTGTAGTGAAAATTAATCCACTAATGCTTGTAAAATGCTTCAAGATTCCTCAGTGAAAGCCAGCAGGAGAATGTAGAGTGTTAGCCTTGTAAGCAGAGTGCTCTCTGGAAGGAAGAATAACAATAAGATCATTGGGTTAAACTCCAAACTCAGAGGAATTTTCACTTTTTCCTCTCAGCCTCTCTTTCCCAAGAGCATGTCTCAATAGCAGTTCTTTAAAAAAAATTCTGTATATGGCTGTAAGGTTATAGAATAAAGTCAGAGCATTTCTCTAGTCTGGTGGCTGATGCACAGTGTTCTCCTCCATAGTCCACCAAGTCACCAGGTCCTATGAGCACACAAGCATGCAATTTCCATAGTGTCCTTTTGGAATGCTTAACCTCACAAACCCAGAAAGTAAAAAGCTACAGTACCTACCCAGGAAGTCAAAATTTGTATGTTCTAGGTGAGTGTCACTCCAGTGTTTAAAATGTAAAACCTTGCCTTGTTAGGGTGAGCAGAGACGTGTTCTTCTGCTTGGTGTTCTCACATGAGAGTCAGTTACTCGTGTACATTCAGAGATCTTCTGTGTCTCATCTGAGAAGCATAATAAACTGTTTTGATAGTTTGTAGCTCTCATATTATTCCCAGATCCTTGTTCTCTGCACTTCTTTTTGTCTGTGCTTGCCCAGAGAATATCTGAGAGTATAAATCTCAGTGACCCAAGTAGATATCATCTGTCAGTGAAGGATGATAATCATTCACCAAAAAATAAACATCCAATCCATTTCTTCCCCCTTCCTTCCATTTTTCCTCTCAAGTGAGCAGCTCAGTCGCTCCCAGAGCACAGTAATAGAAGGAATGAAAGGCATGGGAATTATGTCTGCATTTACAGGGGGCAGATTTTCATATGGCTACGATGTGGCATGAGCATTTGCAACTTGTATAATGGGCATTCAATTTGTTTTGTAAATGTACAAATAGCTGCCATTTTGTTGCAAAATTGTCAGGGAAAAAACCAATCCCAATCCTGGCTGTTCCTCTTGTCATTGCTAAAAGTGAAATTACTTCTTTCCTTTGCCTCAAGAATTGTCAAGAGACAGCTGGAATTGTCTAACATCTTCAGACAGGGACTGTAATGATATCTGCTGCCCACATCCTATTGCTGTTATATATGTAAAATATATGTTAAAATTGCTCTGTCAAACGTTGTCACTTGGTCAAATGGTCATTTCTGTTATGCAAATTTTTATTAAACAAAACTAGTTAGATTTGAATAGAATGAAATAAAATTAGACTAGACTAATTCAATTGGAAGGGACTTACATTTTCAGTGGCCAAGGTCTGCCAATCTCTTTTCTAAGCTCCAGAATGTCTCTTTTCATGGCCATTGTAAAGTGGCAGTAGTAGCCCAACTTTTTCTTCAGGATTAGGTTTTGAATTGGTGATATTCCCTCTCTCTTCTGTGAGTTTATGCAGAGGAAAGGCAAAGCACGAAATGTCACCACAAGTCACAAGTGTGGTTTCAGAAAAACTATCACTAGATCACTGCTTGATATGTTAACACTGTTTAATCTAAGTCATACTACGTTTTTGTCCACCCTTTAAAAAATCCACTGCGCAGGCTTGAAAGGTAAAAAGACCTTTCCCAGATCTTCGTTCGTGAAGACTGGCCACACACACACTACGTTTTTGTGCTTGCCACATAGCAACAGAAAAATGAGGAAGAGTGCACAGACATGATAGGATTCTAAATAATTTTGTTTTCTTACTAGATATAAGCTCTTTTTCATGAGTCTGTTCTGCAAACTCATTGCTCTAATCTGCAGTAGGAGTTGGTGACACACATTATATAGTTTCCAAAGCCTTAAATGGACAAGTCCTTTACACTTCATGTCAGAGAGCAGTGAAAGTGGACTGCTCTGGAAGGGAAGGGGAGCCCTGAGCCAAAGGTGACAGCCAGGAAAGCAAGGCAGTGCTCTTGAAGACAAGGGAGATAGTACCACAGTACCTAAAACAGGAAAACAGAGCAGCTCTGGAGACAGTAACCAGGGGCAGCACAGACCAACAGGGTCCACACTAGACCTAATGATGAGTCAGGTCTGAGTTGAAGCCAGCAAGGATCTGCAAGGTGCAAGGCCAGGCATGGACATACCTGCAGGGTAGCTCAGTTAAAGACAAAGGGCAAGGGATGGGTTAAAATGCAGCTTCTGGACAGGACAGAGGGTGCAAGAATGGGTCAAGTTCCTGGATAAGTTTTCCACAGGGCTTTCTTATGACTTATTTGTTTCCACCAAAGCTTTCTCTAGAGTTATGCAGCTGCATCATATTAAGACTGAATGCAAGCAGCTAAACCCTTAGGCTGGAAGGGGAGAAAGAGAGTTTGCAGAGGAGGATTTTCAGAGATGTTGTTTCAGGCTGTCCAGAGCAATCATTCCTGAGTTCACTCAGGTGCCTGACACTCCTTGTTTAACCTCTGAAAGCCATCATTAACAGTAATCTCAATTTATTGGACTCTGAATTTTTCTACATCATTAAAAACCAGTCTATAAGGCAGGTAAGATTAAGCTCTATCTTAACATAGCCATCAGGCTGATACACTCAATACCTGAGATATCTGCAGAAGCTGGCAGATGTGACAGAGGGCTTGCAGAAAACCTGCAGCAGGAGGACAAGCATGCTGCAATAAGACATTAAAAATTATGCTAGAGACTTAAGTTTGGCACTTGAATCAAACAGTTCCCAGGATCATCAGGACTATTTTACCTTTGTTTAATTAGATGGTAACTTTTGCTGTAGATTGGCATGCATAAGGCTCCCTGTGAAGTGGAAAGGCATGTCTTTGGGAAATGTGCTGTGTTAAGCAAGCTGTAAGGGATAATTGTAGATGGTAATGTCTCTGACACTTATATGACCCATTACCTTGTCTGGCAGAATAAAATCCTAATGTCAAATTGTGCATGTGCTATTAAGAAAGCATTTTTTCCTTGGTCCCTTGGACTCAGTGTCCTATAGTGAAAGAGTAATAAATTGGTATGTTACAACTGGGGATGTACACAGGGGTTGTGAGTTTTGAGATAAAGAACTGCCTGTGCATCAGTGGTATTGTTTCCCTTAATTATTACTACAGCCCTGCTCTTTTTTATACCTAGAACCCCAGTGATAAAACCTATTACCTTTGTTGATAACAATGACTGACAGATGATCAGAAGAAACAAATAGGAATGAAGAGCTATAAGGAAATTCATCTGGCTGAGCATGAAACTAATTTCCAGTGAATGCTAGAATGATGAATGTAAAGTTGTTTTGTTTGAAGGAGAGTCTGAGATGACAATTTGCAGAGGAAAAAACATGTTCTGTTCCTCAACAGTGCAACAGATCTGGATCAAATAGCTCTGTAAACATCCTCCTCCACCTTCTTTTTTTTCCTGCACATTTTTATACATGAGCCAGGAAGTCTGATCATTTTCATGGGGGAAATTTAAACACAGTCCCCATGTCCTTTAACTTGCACATTAGTGTTTGGCTGGTGTATGTCTCATTAAGTCTCTTTGAAACCAGCATCAGTGCATCAGGGAACAACTCTTCCTCCTCATTATATACTTAAAGTGAGTTATAGTCTATGCTTCTACTGTTAGGGACTAGTGTGTTTTCCACATCTTGTAAACATTAATATAAATAATGTTTTTCCTTACACTTGAACCACTGTACAAACTGAAATTAAGGTGATATTTGAAGCAGTAAGAGAAATCATATTTTCTTAGACCAGATTGTGTAGCTGACTACAGGTATAAGAAAAAGAAAATTTAAAGTTTGTAAAAATAAAAAATTGTTTCTTCTTCCTTCCCTTCCTGTCACTGTCTCTTCTTTCCCTATCACAATTGCACAGTCCATAAAACAAGACAGATTTTTAGGGAAATGACAACATATGAAACAGACAAAGGTTGAACTAATATTTCAGAAATCAAAATGCTTTAAAATGGCAGAGATCTGGAATACTGATGTCAAGAAAAAAAATACCAGCTAGAAGAAGGTCTACACAACCATTAATTATCTTCTGACATTTGCTAACATTGGAGGTTGTCAAGACTAATACTGTATATAAAGTTATATATATTTTTTAAATGGTATGTATTGTTTTGAACCTAAAGATGTAGTTAGGGGATCATTTTTTTTAGCAGCTCAAATCACTTCTGTTTACCTTTCCCCTCTCCATGTTTTCTACCTACTGGCACCTCAGTTTCCTTTCAGGACATGCATGAGGGTATGTGCATCCCAGTGCAGGAAGTGTGAACCTGCTTGGAAGATTCACTCAAATGAAAAATCAGCTTATTTTTCTGCAAGGTTATTTGGCAAGAAGTGTTTTATATCTTAATCACCATATAGATCAGTACAAAAAGGGGGTAGGGCAGTGAGAAGAAGGAGTGTTAAAGAGCAGATCTAGTGATTTGGCATCATGATTACCAAAAAAAAATGCTTCTTGAATGACTCCTAAATAGAAAAGTAGTCAGAAATGTCAATTCAGTTGCTTAAATTATTTGTTTTAATTTATTTAGGGACACTGGATTTTACACAGATGACATTGGTTGCAAGTTCAGTACATGTCTCTCTTTTCTGGATTTAATGAAAACAGAAACAAATAAAACTTCTACTTCAATGTTTTTGAACTCATACTCAGGAGGGCTGGTGACTTGGGTAGTATTTAAATACCTGTGATCTCACGTTCCCTGATCAGGCAGTGGAGGTGGCTCAAGGAGTTACTACCCCGTAGCTGCTTTTTATTGCCTCCCTACTGTGCATCATTACAGGAGTAGCACATGACATGGTTTTATACTTAAGCTACTTCATTTCATGGAATAGTTTCTATATTCTAAGTAAAAGTATCCTGACCATCTCTGAAAAAATGATTACTAAATGCCATCCCTCCGTTTGACCACTTAAATCCTGTTTCACAGCTGGAGAAAAAAGATCACTGTGTATTTACTGGACACCCAAAGCTTTTAAATTATATAATGCTATTTAATGTTCTTTCTGGCTAAGTTCAAAGCAGCTGTTCTTATTCAAAAAATATTTCTGCCTTCATCCTGCTTACACAAATGTTCCTCCAGTGTTATGTGCTCTTGAAATACAAAAAAGCAACACTTATTTGGGAGAGAAGAACCACTCTGGTCCCTGCACCCTTGGAGGTGTATGTGCTGTTTATTAGACCTCCGGGGAAAAGTGGTACAAGAGGCACTGTCTCACAAATTATCTGGTTGGGAAAGAGAGAGGAATACACAAGGCAGGGAAGTGTCCCTTCCACAACTCTCAGAGGAAGTTTGTGTTGCAACTCAAGCATCTTCAGCCTCATCTCCACCGAGGGCACCAGCCAATGATGCATCAAACTGCCTGCAGCCCACAAGGCTGTCTCCTTTTCCATTAAGATGAGGACAACAATGGTATAAAGCAGGTGCCAACGCTGGGGAAAAAATTGCTGAAAAGGGATCTGGCTGCTGCCTTTATAGCTCATCTAGATCTCTTAATCCTCTCTGGCATTCTCACTCACCAGAGATGTGATGGTGGCCAGCAGGATATAATTCTTGATGATTTTCTCTGAGTAACCTTTCCACGGGTCAGCCCTGGCAGAGATAAGACTGTCTCTCCAGAGAGAGACAACCAGTGATATATTTGGATACTTAGCAAACGTGCTGTCTGAAGCACCTGTCACTGACAGCAGTGGAACAACACCGGTATAGAGCTGCTCAAATTATCTCAGGTTGAGAACGATTTTTCAGTGCTATCCACTTTGCTGCTTTTTTTCTCAAGAGGCTTTTCAAATGTCATACCATCCCTGTTCTTATCACAATAGTTTTTATGTTAAAATGAGCTATAAAAATCAGCCAGCTCAACCAGGGAATGCAGGCTGTGCATGTTTCACAGCAGGGCAATGCAAAAGATCTTCAAGGGAAAAAAACACCAACCAACCAAACAAAAGGCTTTGCATCTCTGCTGACTATTTAAATTAAGACAGTCTGTGGTATAAAATTCTGCTTTCTCTGCTTATCTGTACAGAGATACTGTGTCAGACATCTCAGGTTGACTAGACCAGAGCATCCTAACAAACTAAATCTGAAGGCTAGATGCAATACAGAATTAAAAATCACAGAAGTTAGGACCTAAATAGCATAGATGGCTCTTGGAACCTGGAAAGCACTGTAACAGTCAGCCTGGATCTTTGTGTGGGGAGATTTTGGGGAACTCAAAACAACCCTAAGAATCATGCCATTAGGATAGAACTGCTTGGAGCAAGAAAATGGGAAACGTTGATGCCAGAGGTGATTTTAAACTGATATTATGCTCCCAAAGGTCTACAACTCCAATATCCAGTCCAAAAATGAAATCTCTAACTGAAGCCAGGCTGGCACAGGATTGTTCTTCTGAGGGCAAACCTCACTTTTTGCTTTTCCAGAATTAAAACAGACTTCATCTTTCTTCAAAAGAGCTTCATGGTTTGAAGAGTCATTCGGAATGTGTGGGAGGATCCAATTCAATGCCATTTTTAGGGGGAAAGGCTCTCAAATCCTGAACTCACATGTACTCAGAGAATGCCTTAACCATTGAGCAAGTTGTACCCATCACTGATTTTAAACTGTGGGCACTTGGAAATGCCACATCATTTGAAGCAACAAGAATTAACATGGAGCGTAAGATTGTGAACCCTTTTATTAGAGCTGTCTCTTACCAAGGTACTAATTAATAAGTAAAATTTTTAGAAAAAAAAAAAAAAGTCATGCATGTGCAGCCTATTCACATCGGCATTTACTGCCCTGTGAAGGTACCCTAAAAGTCACATAGTTGGTACCTACTGGGGACCATCCTGAGCTGCCCTTACTGCTACATCCCAGTGAAAAGCCTCCTCAGGAAGACAGGACCAGTCTTTGCAGGCAGACCAAAAGCAATTCAGTGATCTGATCTCTGTGCTATTGGGGATAACCAGGTCAGCTTCTGTAAGGCCACTGGTCCTGTGGAAAGCCAGAAGACCCCTTCCTGTAGTGTTCTCTGCTGAACATCTTCTATAACCATAGGAGATTGATATATTTATTTTTCCTGTGGACTGTAGCACAGTTTGTATACCAAAGCATTGGGTAGTTCACAATGTGAGTGCTCTTTGGAAGAAGAAGAAAACAAAGAATTACCTTTCAAGTCCTTGGTTTGCATCACTGATGTTTAAATGTGAAACTGTGGCAGTTTTTATTCCAATGCCCAAATTCCAATCATTGTTAGTGGGGGCACTGTTTCATCCACGGGGAATTATGCCATTGATTTATGTGAAAGTTTTCTTACTTATGCTGAGCTGTATATATTTTTACTCTACTAATACATTTAAATCTTTCTCTTAAAATCTAGAATATAGTCCAAAGGGAAAACAAAACCTTTTTGCCATGATAATTTCTTTTAAGAAAAGTTGTCTTCCTTGGCCTATTCAAATGATCAGAGAATAAGAGACTGTCTGGCAGAATAGAAAATCACATAAATTCTTATGCATGGTCAGGGATTCTTCTATTTACTGCAGGATGAAAAAGTAAGAACCAAGGCCTCAGCATGATCTAGGGAAACAAAACCTTTCTTTGAATGTAAACATCTTCAATTGTTTTTTTCTCTTTATTATTCCAAGAATATAATAGGAAGATTTGGTGGGATATGCTTGTATTCATCTGGGCATAAGTTATATCCATGAAAAGGTAGATCTGTCAGTATTACTAAGCATAATCCCACCTGGCTGAATCGTTTGTATGATGTGTAAATCTCCTGTAAATAGATACAACATCAACATTTCTAGAGGAGTTCCAGTTCTCCTTAGTTAGGTAAATTCACCTTGCTTTCTGCATTTGTTTACAGTCATGAAGATACCCCAGTGAAGTGGTTTAATACCAAATATTGAAAACCTACAATTCCTCACAGCTAACAAGGCAGACTGTAAGGATAAATGTGGTAAAACAATCCTTGTCCTGTTCATTTAAAAAAATATATTTTCCCCTAATGTGGTTCCATCAGCTTCTACCAAGAATAAATAATCTCATGCCAAAGTACGATCTTCTTCTTGTTCCTGTTCTTTTTGTTCCTAATTGGTCATTAACACAGAAACAATTTCTGTGTGGAAATTTTTTTGGCATTTAAATTGTAAGAGCAGAAGAGGTGTTAAAAATTATCCTTTTTGCTGATTTCCTACCAAGAGTTCTGAAACTCAGAATCACATTCTGAGTTGGAAGGGACCCGCAAGGATCATCGAGTCCAACTTTTAAGTGAATGGCCCATACAGGGATCAAACTCATGACCTCGGTGTTATTAGCACCTAACAATAGCAGCATGCTCTAACCAACTGAGCCCTCACAATGCCCCTCCTCAAATCCCTGGTCTTTAGAGGTGATAAAATGATATGTGACATCATCTCCTTCGAAGGTCAACAGTAATTGAAGAGACTCAACTTTTCACATGGTCAGGGTCTTACACAAAAAACAAATAACCAAATAAGCAAAAGGAAAAAATCCCCATTATGTACCTTGTCTTCTCTTCATATCTAAATTATAAGCAATAAAAGGTTCCTGAGCACTTTCCAGAAATAGAGTAATTTTCTTTAGAGGAACATAAGAATGGAATGGTTGCAAAAAATATATAGTAATGGCAACAATGTTTTGTCTCGAAGACTATCAAATATGAATGTTTCCATATATTCCATGCAATTTTTATTTCTGGAAAAATCAATTCTGTGATTATAGGAGTACATTTCAGCTTTTTTTCCTTCAGAGAATCACCACAGTAGTATGCATCATGAAATGGGACCTAATTTTATTTGCAGATTGAACCTCAACACCACCACTGCAACATACTCAAAATGTCAATTGAATATCTGAGTCAATATTGATCCACAAAGAGGGAGTTCAAAAAATCTAAGAAAAACAAAATTTCATGTTTCATTAAAATACTGACACTTCCCCCACAAAAATCAGGCAAAAGAAATCAGTATCAGTTTACAGTCATTTTTCAATGAGTACTGGTATTTCTTCATTGCAGCATGCAGACTTGTTATAAAGAATTTTTTTCTTAACATTTTCTTCATACAAAAATAAATAAATAAAAAAATCCTTAGAGAAGTATAAATAATAGTTGGTGAGACATTTCTTCTCTCTTTTTTATCACAGGAGACATGACGCAGGGTGTTCTCTGCCAGGAGATGCATCCCCTGGGTTTTGTTTTGGCAGTTTTTGTTAGAAACCTGTGATTTCTTTACACACATTTAGTACTTTAATCTGTGGACGCTTTTTTTCTAGTTTTGTTTTCACTGCATACTGAACAAAACTTCTTTTCTTCAGAAAAGAATCTCACAATAATGTAGGCCACAAAAGGTCAGAGTCCAACTTCCTGCTCAAAGTATATCTTGTGGTCTCTTATTGCCTCCTGTCCTGTCACTGCACTTTTGAGAAAAGTCCCATTCCGTTTTCTTTACCCTTTGCTTTTGGGTAGATCAAGAGAAAACATAAGACATTCACTTGCCTTTGTCTTTCCAAGGAGAAAGCAACAGTTCCCAGTCTTTCCAACCTCCCCTCATGTCACTTATATTTCTTTTCTAATTTGCTGTTCATCCACAATGTATGAACATTACTTTGAATTCAAACTTTGACAGGGAGTAAAATAAGTTTAGTTTTGGTGTTGTTTTTGTTTGTTTTGTTCTCTGTTTTTGGGGGGGTGTGTGATTTTTTTTGGTTTTATTTTTCAATTATAACTCCATGAATGAGGTATAAATTTCATTAGATCCTTTTGAATGGGCATTTTCTATTTTAAGTATCAACTGCCTTTTTTCCCCGGAGAACACGGAATTGGCTATTTCAGCACTTCCTAAAAAAAATGTTACTTTGACTTAATTTGAAAAATAAAATGTTTTCATAAAATATTATATGGTGTTTTATTACGATTGAAAAAATGTGATAATCATAATTGACATAACTATTAGCATCATTTTCACAAAAAATGCAAAAAACACGGTCATACAACTAGGGTCAAAAAGGTTTGTTTCTTTGGACTGTTGTCTGCCATAATCACCAGCAAGACAATCACAAGGATGTATTATTTAAACAAAGATACCAAAGAAAATGTTCAGTAGTCCACTATGCATTCCTGAGAGAAAAGTTGGGTGGAGAAAAATCCATGGCTTAGAGTTGGTTTCTAGTTATTAAATCAACAAAACAGTTCCCAAAGTCTCATTATTTGGAGATGTGACTATGAATAAGTGTTTAAAAGTTAAATCCATTCTTATTGTTTAAAATATTTCTATTTTCACCTAAAATTTGGTGCTCTGTGATGTCTACAAACACTGTTTAAACTCTGCTAAAATGGTATTTCTATACATGAGTTTGAAGCAACCCACTAGCAAACCTAGTATGAAAATTCACAGCTCCTACAAGCTGAGTTCTGCCCCGTCTTTACTAGTTTCTGTTGTTGCAACTGTATGTTGGGAACTAGGAAAATTATTGAATTTCCTTGCGACCTCAGTTCCCAGCTGAACACTGGAGATGAGAACACCCTGTAATCCTTTTCTGCCACACACCTGCTCTGTTTTCTTCACAGTTTCGGGAACAACTCAGCTGCAAATTGCTGGAAGCCAAGAAGTTTTACCATGAACTGAGTCACTTTATTCTTTTTATGATATCACCTTTGTTCTCTAAGCTTTTGTTTTGGGCCATTGTCAGCAATGTTTATGGTATTAAATGGGTTGATACAATACAGACACTCTCATGTTCTTATAGTCCCAAATCACTGCCCGCAGCAATGCAGTTTGGATTAGACTCCTAGTTTAAAAGCTTTTGAGGAAAATGTGAAGAAAAAGAACGGGAGCCTTTTATTTGTACTGCCAATGACAACCATTATATAACTACATAAAATTATCATTCATTATCAGTTTCTTGGCAGAAATACACAAAGAACAGAATTATCCAAGACTTTCTTTGGATTTACTGAGATCAAAATTATATCTTCATTTCACTAATTTGGCTTGTAGGCATCTTAAGTTTCCTTAGTGCTTAAATAATAAAAAAAGCTGTCTCTATATTTATTCATTCATTTATTTAAATTATGGCCTGTTCTCATCTTCCAGTTTCTTGTACATGGAGAATACTGCTATATCAAAAACTACTTTAGGTCATATTTAACACTTGGAACAATTAGTCACATGAAGGAATATCATCTGAAGAGACAAGTGACTGTTCTAAAGGTTTTTACCATTCAGAATGTATATCAGAGAGAATACACAGGGCCTTAGTGATAATGACAGGTCTACAAAAGCCATAGGGTATCAAGATGAGTGTTGCCCCACATAAGTGGTGAGTGATTAGTATTTTATTGGCCCTTTATCAACTTCAATTATTTCTTTTGAAAATTCAGTTTAGAAAGCAATGTTCAAAATGCTGAATTTAGGGTGCTAAGTGTTAATCAGGCATTTAAGTCTAATATAAACAGATATCTGTAAATCAAATAGCTTTAGTGTTTCAGAAGTGATTCAGATATTGGTGGTCTTTTGCAACAGAAATCAATTCCTCTCATAAAATAAGTCCCAGTAAAAGATGCTGTTGTGATATACGTGCTGAGATTACCTAGAAACTCCTTACCAATAAGCCATCATTATTTACCAGTATGGATTTTAAAGACAGGCTTTTCAAAGCCACTTAGGGGATGAGTATGCCCAATTCTCATTAATTTTATACGTGGATGGGTATCCAAATCCCTTTGAAAAGCTGAATAGCTCATTTTGTGAAAATCCAACAGGCATCTATGTCTGGATAGTTCCTCTTGGGATCACAATTTGTATGTGCCCTAGACACTTGAAAAATGATTTTGCCCATTAACTTTTGATGCAAAAAGTCAGGACACGACACTAATGCAATATGTATATGAATCTAAAATGGAAACTTTGATCTAACAAGTCATGTGATATGAATGAAGATAGAAAGTGAGAAAGGAAGAGACAGAAAAGAATTTTACTTTCTGGAACATGTTTTACTTCAGGGCAAAGATTACTCTAGGACAAGGCAAAATGACCCCCTGGTCATTAATAAAAAAGCCATGAAGTTGCTGGTAAAGCCTAACTTTGTCAATTTGTCTGTTTTTCTCTTGGAACTCCAAACTAAATCCACAAATTCATACAGATCTCTTACAAAGGTGATCTTAAGTTTTCCTACCTCAGAAGGGGGGATTTTTCTCACTTGCCTTTATGAGGAGATACCCTGTTATGAATGAAAACCAAGGGTTTTAGTGCAAGGAAAAATTTCTAGCACTAAATATTTGACTGTTGTTACCAATGATTGCAGTAGGCTAGATAACAGACAGAGTCTAGATATAAAAAATAGTGATTTCTTAATATTAGGGGTCTTTTGTTTGTTTTCTGGAATTTCTGTGTTTATAATTGCTGTGGTTCTGGAATAAAGAAATGTTCATTTCAGTGGAACAGATGATCAATGAGAAGTGAGTGAATAGTTTATTACCAGAAGTAGAGGTTCAGTAATGAGCTGTTATATGCTTGGAAATAAGAAGATGATTTTATAAAATAATAACATTAAATATAATAAAGACAGGGGTTTTTAATAATTTATGGCATTCTGGGAATCTGTGAGCTTTTTCCTAGTTATCTAGAATGTTGTTTCTTTTTTTTTTTTTCTAAATCTCATACAGTTATTTGTTCTTAGGAGTTTGTGCTTCCAGTAAATCCTTGTCTGGTGTCATGGAGGTGTCAGTACCCTGGCTGTAGCCTAAGACCTATGCATTAGTTGTCACTTGGTCAGCAAAGAATTGGCCATTGTTGATGACTTAATGAAGGAAGATTTGCATTGATCAATTAAGTATCGCTCTGCATCCACACCAGATACTACACAAACCTGCTGTAAAAGAAAAAAAAAAAAAACAAACAAAAAAACCAACAAAACAAACCAAACATTTAAATCTCTGAATTAATCTGGTCTTTTTGTTCCAGTTTGTG
This sequence comes from Platyrinchus mystaceus, assembly GCA_035041135.1. NCBI lineage: Eukaryota > Metazoa > Chordata > Aves > Passeriformes > Tyrannidae > Platyrinchus > Platyrinchus mystaceus. The sequence goes on from JAWWLV010000088.1 coordinate 146,084,272, forward strand.
TTGTCTGAAGACCATGAAAATAAAGAATAATAAAAAACAAACAAACAAACAAACAAGGGTTCTTTCTTTCTTTCTTTCTTTCTTTCTTTCTTTCTTTCTTTCTTTCTTTCTTTCTTTCTTTCTTTCTTTCTTT
>JAWWLV010000088.1:146084878-146103336 GCA_035041135.1 Platyrinchus mystaceus
CCCTGGCTCCCAGGTCTGCCTCGATGCTCAGCACAGCTCACACTCAGTGACACACCTGAACTCGCACAGGGACACCACGACAGCAAAATGGATGTCACAGTAAATGGGGTGTTGGTGCCCAGGCCCAACCTAAGGCAGGGAGACAGGAAGAAGCAGCCAAAAGGGGCTTAGAGGGATCAACTGCAGCCCCAGCCCCATCTCCCCTCAAGGGAGAGGGCTTGGGAGCAATGAGGGGAAGGTGGTAATGGGAAAGGGGGATAGAGAGAGATATTTTAATTATGATTTTGTTTCTCATTAGTCAAATCTCTTTTGAATAGTGATAAATGCAATTAATTTCCCTAGTTCTAATCTGTCTTGCCCATGATGGCAACTGATGTGTGATCTCCCTGTCCTTATATCAACCCACGAGCTTTCTCATTCTGTTTTCTCCCTGCGTACTGTAAGGAGATGGAGTGAGGGTGCAGCTGACGGGGGGTTCTGGCTGCCAGCCAAGGCCTCATAAACACACATACACAGGGAATAGAGTCCTTCATCCAGAAAAATCATCAGAAAGAAATTTATTAAAACAATAAAACTTCCAAGCACAGTCAGACAAACTCACTGACAAGAGACTTGTTAACATGTGACACATTTATCCCTTTTTCCCTTGGTTTTACCGTGGTCTTTGGATCACATAGGCCCATCTATTTCCATACCTTTGTTTCCTCTGCTAAACCCACCTAATAAGTCATGCACAATCCCAGCTGTTCCTCTGTATCCCATAATGTGTTCTGGGACTCTGGGCAGTGAACCCATAGTGTGTGTGCCACCTTCGTCCCATGGGACTGAGGTTTTCCTGGGAGAGCACTGGCAGGGGCCAGGGCAGGGAGTCATGTCTCTGACTGGAATCTCTGACTCTTATGCTTTCCTTACGTCTCTGAGCTCTTCTGTGTGTATTGAGAAAATCTTTATATCACACAACCTGACATTGTTAAGCAGCTTGGACTTCTATCTCACTCCAGGCCTCTGAGGAACTCACAGCTCCTATATGCCCCTGTCTTGCCCACAGACCTCAATCTCACAGTCATTTTCAGAGTATTCCTAGGAGTTAGACTCTGTGAAAGGCACAGGGACAGTAAGCACCAGTAAATGTACCTCTGAGAGCACTGTCTCAGAGGGGAGAGGAAAGGGGCAGTAGAGAGAACTTTGAGGCATGAAGAAATTTGCACCCAAACATCCCTGGACAATGTTCAAACAGACTAAGTGTAGAATCTCTTAGCAGACTGGAAGTTGGGGAATCCCATTCCCTTCTATTAGAGCTCTTCTATTTTAAATAACTCTCACATGGAAAATTAAACAGTGAGAAGCCATGTATAGAACTGAACATGATAGAACTAGAAGGCAGAAGCCACCATCTTCTGCAATGTTCTGAAAAAAATAAAGCCTGTACTATGATTTTTCAAAGACATGTATCAGATACTTGACCCCAGTAATCAGTTTAGGGTAGCAAACAAAAAGGGGACAGATTTGAACTCCAGAGGCAGAATATGTAATAAAATGTGTATTTGTTCTTTGCAATTCCTAGTGATAGATGAGTGGCTTAAACACATTTTTCTTAGGAACTAAAGAGGATACCCTAAAGTAAAGGCATTGTCTCTGTGTATTTTATAAAGGACTATTAAATCAACGGAGATACTTCTTCTAAGCTGTAAGTGCATTCAATCTTTTGCGTAGATATTCTGTATTTTCCAAACACTATTGAATTCCACTCTGCAGCTCCAGAATGTGGGTGTATTTCCATAGCTTTTGTATATTCTTTGAATCTAACAGCAACCTTATCTTCCTGGTAGATCCAATGACACAAAGGGCTGAAATGAAATGCCACACAGCAGGCCAGGACCATAACTGAGACTAGAACTGAGGTTTTTGGTGTCATTGGTAAAGGTCTAGTTACAAGTTCATTATACCCTTAAGATACACTTTTAAACTGTACCTCTGATCCTGTTTCAACTACTGACTGCCTTTGTTTTTTATGCGGGTTTTAATTTTCCTGAATGTCTCAAATTGTTTGTTTTCTCTTCCTCCTGTCAAGCAATTATTTGTAAACTCTGAACAAATGCATATTGTAGGGCTGGATTACAGTGGAGATAGAGGAACTGTCTGCTGCAGCTTGCTTTTTGGAGAGGCAGATTTATTATGGAGATAAAACTGTTTTAAAACTTTAATAGAAGGACATTTAGAAGGAAAGCTGAAGTGATTAATTATTACACAGTAAACAGTTAAATATTTATTAAATACCAGGGATGCATACTGTTGCGAACCAGCTAATATGCACATGAATTGAGTTTATTATCATTATGGCAATAACTGCATGCTCAAATTGAGCTAGGCAACTTGCAAGTGCTTAAGATGCGGGTTCCCAAGAGTGTTTGAAGCTTTATGGGAGATATTCATGCACAGGTAAACTCATTTAAATAGTAGACTAGACAGCAGAAAGGACCAATTCTCCCTGCCACAACCGCATTTTAGCTCCTCGAGCTTCTCACAGAAACCTCCCCTGTAGCTCCTCTGCTACCAAAACCTTGCCATGCAAAACATTTGCAGGGACTAACAAATATTGGAGCTACAGCTCCATGTGTTGTACAAGCAATAGATATACTCTACCCTTAAAAGGTCTATCAGTTGACATAGTTGTCTCAGTTTTTATCCTGAATTTATTCTTGGACTTAAGACTTGCTGTTCCTTCTTGTTACCTGAAGAAGATTTTGTGAAACTCCTGTGCTCTTCAAAGTCTGCTCATCCTTACTATGTGAATTGTCATTAAAAATAGCACTACTCCCTACAAACCTTGCTTCTGTTATATATTGTGTTTCACCAATGCAACTACTGTAAATGATAAAACTAATTAATGCAATAGGGATAAAAAAAATATGTTATAGAGGTAATAAAGATACATTTGTCTTCTAAAGAGCTGCCATGGCAGCTAGGAATCCTCGAAGGAATGATGCCTTGCAGGCAGATACAAATCTCAGCAAAAATATCTTTTCTAGCTTAAGTGTGAAGGAATGACTTTACAACAGATGGGATATCAGAGAAATGAGAGTTAGGAAGAAACATAGGCATCTAGTGCCTCTTGGGTTGACCAAAAGTATCCAAGGTTGCCACACGACTGGCAGAATTTATGGGAGGCTAATATCTGTCTGAACAGACATTTGCAGGCTGTGCTGAGATCTGAGGGAACCCAAGGTTTCAATTTGTAGCAAGCTGAAATGTTGTCTCATGACTGAATGGTGTTTCACCATCCCATAGGTTTTGCTGCTTACCCTGGAGGTTGCCTGTTTTGGAGGAATAAAAGGCTCCATGTGAATCTTTTTCATTTTGAATTATGGGACTCCAATGAAGAAGATACAGAAAGATGTATGAAACTGGGAAATAGATGGGAATGACTGTGGGGAAATGGAATAAAGAGCAGTGACACTCCAGCACTAAAAAGAACAAAGACAGAAGGACGTTACATGCAAAGGGGACCACTGATGTAGAACAGAAATGAGGGAAGTAGAAAATCAGCTTTTGCTGTGGACAATTTGCATTGTTGAGTGATTTATTTGGAATCTGAAACCCTTTACATTTTCCAGCTACTGAAAAGTATGTGCCTTGGTAAGCAAGAATAACTGCACAGTTACTGTTAACAGGGTAGCTTAAGTAGTCTTTCCATTAAAAAAAAAAAAAAGATAAAAAAAAAAAGTAAAAGTTCAGCTTTTAAAAGATAAAGTCATCTTCATTTTGATTCTAAGACTTTTTCAGAAAAAAAAAAAAGGATTTAAAATGTACTCCATGTATTAAGAGTGTTTCTATGCTCCAAGAGGCTTTCCTTTGGGTACTGTAAGATGGTTTATTATCCATTATCTGTAACACAAAGATAATGAAAGTGGTTCTATTGTACTGTACGTGAAACCCACAGGAATATCAGGATTTGACAGTCATGATATATCTCAGTTAGTTTCTAATGTGTAAAGCCATCACAAATCATAGAGAAGACAGTCTGTTGGTTAAATAAGTCTACAAAGTAAGATGATAGAGTTCTTCATTTATCTTCATTGAAACAGCTTTGTCTGCTCTGTGGTTGATAAAATAAATCTAGTCCTATTCAAAATGTCTCCTCTCTGCCCATTGTAAGCAAGCAGTTTCTATTCTCTCATATCAATTCTTATGCAACCCTCATAACCCACAAAATTGGACTATCTTCCATTAGCACATTAAGTAAAGTGACTAACATGTGTCAACTGTAGCTCATTTTCTTGCTCATCCTCTCCCAGGGGAGAGAATTGTGTGTGCAGTGAAGCATTTTGATTGGAAGATTTTTTTTCTTTTTGTGTTTCTTTTAATGTGTTTATGAAAGAGATGATAGGTCAAATAAATGCAATAGAAGATGGACAGGTTCATTGTTACCCAGAGAGGTTGTGGATGACCCATCATCCCTGGAAGCATTCAAGGCCACTCTGGAAGGGGCCCTGAGCAATCTGATCTAGTGAGTGGCATCCCTTCCCATGGCAGAGGGGTTGGTCTTTAAGGTTCCTTTCAATCTAAACCAGTCCATGATTCTCTTATGGCCATCTACTTTTATGAGAGCTCATTGTATTATTTAGGAATAATCCCATGAATCTCCATGAACTTCAGTTATATAGCAATTTTAGTGGTGACATCCTCTCCAAAGACACTTGAAGCACATACACACATATATGATGCAAACTTTATGGTTAGACAAGACAAATATATCCTCTCTCCCTTGAGGACCATAAGTAAGGCTCAAAATTCTGAATTTGACTTAATAACGAAAACAGAGAATTAGGTTTGTTATGTCTCCTGGACACACAAGATCCAATGCAGACAGTATCTACAATTAAAGATTTAATTCTAAACTATATTCATGGCTTTAACCCAGCCAAGAAGAGATAAAACCATGAATATTACAGTCATTGCCATAGCAGTGTTGAGTCTCTTTGATCAGCAGGTGACAAACAAAAGGCATCACTCAGAAGTGTGGGTTAGTGAGAGTCTAAATCATCAAGGAATGTGGAAAGGGGAATAAACTATAGACAGTGTTGCTCAAAGATAGAAATGAACACTTCAGACTACAGCTGTTTCTTAGTAATAAAACTTTTTAAAGTGCTTTTCTTTCCCCATCAACATCATCACTGACCTTTTTGGCTTTAATTTCAAATAACTGTTTTTCAACTCAGAACTGGAGCTGCTTTCCAAGTTCTGTGCTATGTGTACTGAAGTGGTGTAGATATATATATGGTGAGAGGTTGCTGATATATCATTTTATGACTGCATTTAAATGCCATGCAGCACCAGGGAGATGGTTAACCTTTGGAACCATTATCCAACACGTTCTTTGGATGTACTTCAGTATGAAAACATTGCCTTGGAAATTTGACAGATGTGTCAAATGACTCAGGGAGGTCTAAGAAAAGAATGTCTCCCTGTTAATCATCCCTGATGGTAGCAAACCATCTATCATGTCACCAGGACTTTTACTCTGAAACTAGATTATATCAAGTTCAGGATATTAAATGTAATTTTGCAAGCTTAAGATTGCCTTGGACTTGCATTTATGTGAAATTCAAATAGGAAAAAAAAAATTGATTTTGCCAGGGAAAATAAGTCTTTCCTGAATAGAATTTTTCTGGCATAAATTTTTTTGTGTATTAGTCATTTGTTTACAGGGGGAATTAGAATGGCATTTTAGATATAAAGACAATAAAGAAGATATAATATTTAACAAAACACATAAGAAAAAAACAAAAAAACATTTCCCGTGATAAATTGTTAAGAGAAGAGAAGAGAAAAGAAGAGAAAGGGAAAAATTCTATCAGAGTGAAATTGTGAGTTGTGAAGAACTAGCTGTTTAAAGTACCTTTGTACTTTATTGGTTTCCCATCCCACCCTTGTTATCTTTCTCTAACATGTAGCTATTACACAGCTGCCCCATATTTTGAAAAGAAATAAGATAGAAAACATAAGCATAGGTTACATTTAGAGCTGGGAAAAGGGGTAAAGACAATTAAATTTTCTTTCTTTTGCAACTCCGAGGTCTGTGGCGCAAGTCTGTCTGATTTCAGTGGCCAGATAAAGCCGGATTGAATTCAGGAGTGTGTGGTAGAAAGAGAGGGGGGACCAGCACACAGCTGCTAATGTCCCTGGATAAACTGGTGTTACTTTTCCTCTTGAATGAACACTGAAGAAAATGTCCTGTAGCAGAGAATAAGCATCACATGTAATCCTTAAAACTCTTTTATCAAAATAAAATCCCAAGGACTGTGGTTTGCCTAGTTGTATTGCCAGTGCTCCTTCTGCTGGAGACTGATTGCTTAGTCACAGAAATAATATTCTACTTCAGAAGAGAGCTGAGAAATAAAAAATATTACAACAAAGCACAGCACTTTCATTAAGGAGCAATAAGTGCCACTTGCATACATCTCAGTCAAGGATACACTGTGACTTTAAGTTATTCTTTCACAAAACTGTGAGAAAGTAAGATCAATCTAGTTTCCTCAATAAAATTTGAGGACTGTGACTAATTCTTCATGGTGGTTTGTAGCACTTAATCCTATGAGGTCTGGACCATCCAGGCCTGAGTTCTTCAACTTATATTTATACTTGTGAAATATATTACTGCTGAAAAAACAGGAAATAGCCTTAATTATCCTTTTACACTGCATATGAGCTGTAGTGCGATTTGCTACATTAAATGATAGAAATAATTTTTCTACAAATAAATGTAAAGTGTAAAATGTTGGCTTACTGCTGTTTACTGCATTTATTCATCAATTCATTGATTTTAAAACCAGAAGGGGCTATAAAAAACAAAGGGCTCAACTTGGAATCATCTACAAACTTACTGACGGTGCCTTAAATACCCTCTTCCAGACCACTGATAGAGATATTGCACAGGACTGGGCCCATTACTGAGGCTTGGAGAACCCCACAGGTGCCTGGCCTCCAGCTGGATGTGGCTCCATTCACCACTCCCTGAGCCCCATCCAGCCAGTTCTTAACTCAGTGAACAGTGCACCCATTCAAGCCACGAGCAGCCAGTTCCCACAGGAGAATGCTGTGGGATACAGTGTCACAGGCTTTACTGAACTCCATGTAGACCACATCCACTGCCTTTTCCTCATCCACTCTGCCAATCATTTTGCCGTAGGAGGAGATCAGGTCAGTCAATCAGGACCTGCCTTTCACAAATCCCTGCTGGCTGGGCCTGATCACCTGGCTGTCCTCTGTGTGTGATGGCACTCCAGATGAACTGGTCTCAGGATGATCTGGTTACCCACACAGTGAGCTTGCACACAACTTTGAGTGATTTGCTGCACATCCTGTTCATTTGTGTATTTTGAAATGTTGTATTTAGCGATTTCCTGGGTTTCATATTCTCCTTCAGAAAGTACCAGAGGTGTCTTATGCAGAACTTCATTAGTCCTTTGATGAATTGCAATCATCCTGCTCATCAGTCTAGTACCAGCTGCTCATCAGTTAAACTGCTGATTTTTGCTGATATAGACATTAGCGTCTGCAATTCTTTCAAAATCAACAATTGCCCTGGAAGTCAGTCCCAAAGAAATTTATTTTAAAGTTAGGCATATAGTGTAAGCTTGACTTGTTCTATAACTGATTGAAATGGGTACCCCAGGGAGCTGTTTGATGTAATATGAATGCTAATTTTAAAAGAGAACCACCCTTCAGACTCTGTGGACTATAGAGGGAACTTAGGTGATTAGCTTAGATTTGACTTTTAAATGCTGTAAGTTCAGCAATAAAAATCCCAGCCTGCATGCCTAGAGTTTATTGGTATTTAATCAACAGATCTTATTTGAATGCAGCTTTCCTTTTTAAAACAAATGTAATCTAGTTAATGAAAATAAGCTGAGACAACAAAAGGAAATTCTACACTTGTAGTGCTAGCTATAATGAATTCCATGGAAATTTGCACTAATTTACCTGCAAGTAAGTCTTTGCCTTCATTTCCAACTCCCAGTACAGAGGTATTGATTGTACATATGAGGACTGAACCTTTCTTAGCAACATCTCTAAATACTGTGTTATCAAGATATTTGGAGAGATATATACTTTTAAAGATTGAAAATTTACCTGTTAGCCTAATTCTACAGTTAAATAATGAGGAAAAAGAATTTTCTTAACTTGATACACGTGTTAAGATGCAACTGTTAGATACGGTAATAAGAGAATTACTATAATAATTGTGTAAAAAAAGACAATGCAAACCAAATCATCAATTACAAAAAAGAAGATATGAAACACAAGGAATTTTTCATATAAATTGATTTGAACTGTTAGCAGCTCTTAGCAAATTGCTATCCACCATAACCTTCTGTTTGGTCACTGTTTTCGCTACATTACATGAGTTTTACAGCCCATTAAGATAAGCCATGTCCATTGGCCACTTATCTTTCTGTAAATAATTTACCAAAAGTTAGTTAGAAAACTAAATTGTAAGAAATCAAGGGTTACTGAAAAATATGCAACAATAACTATGCAGAATAATCAGATCCCTGTAACGTCCATCTTGTCCGCTTGGAACATTAATCACACATTTTAGAACAAAAATCGGTGCAGGCACGGCCTGTGCTGTCTGGGGAGAGTCTGGGATGTTGTGAAATTCACACCTTTAGAGCACCTGAATCAAGTACTTCATTGAGAAGAGGGTAAGGAGGTCAATCAACCATCCTGTCTCAGGTCAGTTTATTGTCTTACACCAGTCCATTGTCTCACCCATATTGAGAAGACAAGAAGGAGGTGACAAGAAAGACAAACTGAGGAGTTCTTGGGTCACCCTAAAGATTAATGAGGTAAGTGAACACAATATCCCCCATATTTATAAGGAAAACATACGATTCATACTTATGACTGAAATTCCACAGCTCTTGCCACACTGGTATTTTTGAAGGCCAGAAGAATGGGATTGCGAATGGTTTTTGCTCTACTGGTAGTCCATAGTCTGTGTTCAGATATAATTTTGTGTTCAAGGTAAGAAGTAAGAATATTTTTTTATTTAGTATGTCTTCAAGCTTATTTGAAAGACTTGCTGAAATGATTTAAAAATTTTATTTGCAAACTGATTAGTTGGGAAGGTGACCTTAGTTTTAATTCATTAATTAAAAGAAAAAAAGTGTAAGATATGGACTGTCGTTTCTCTCCCTTTTAATTAAGTTTCTGGAAACTTTTTAAGAAATGATTTTATGTGTTTCTTTTCTGTCTTGGCCTCTTACCAATAGCGCAAGGTTCTATACAATATACTTTTAGTGCTCAGTTGAATACTAATAGAGAGTTCATACTAATTGCCTGTAGCTGGAACTAGCTTATTCATTAAAAAAATGTTAAGTTTCAGTATCAACTTTCAAGTGTAGAAGACTATGTTTAAGACCAGAATAAACAATCTATTTTTATTAACTAAGCATAGAACATATTGAAGAGAAATAAAATTAATAAACTGAATTTGGCAATTATATGAAATGCAGAATACCTTTGAAACGGTGAAAACAAGTATCTATATTTTTGTCTGAAAATTAAGAATAAAAACAAGTGTTCAAACTTAAACAGAAACATGGAAATACCTAATACCAAACCTTCTCTGCTTCCATTGCAACAGATACTTCTTTCAAACTTGTGTTCCTTGAAATTAGTGGAAACACACTCAACACTGGCTGCTTAGAAGGTAGTTTGAGTTCTCAGTAATTTTCTGACTGCACCGCAAAAGAGTACTAAACAGAATATATAAGATAATATCTACCTATAAAACAAGATACATGTGTGGCAGGTTTATCCTGGCAGGTGTTCACCAAACCTCTCTGTCCCTCCCCTCCTCATCTGGACAGGGGACAAAAAAAATATAACAAAAGACTCATGGGTCAAGATAAGGACAGGGAGAGATCATTCAGGAACTACCTTCATGGGCAAAACAGACTTTATTTGGGGAAATCTATTAAATTTATCACCAGTCACCTCAGAGTATAAGGGAAAATAAGACCAAATCTTAAAAACATCTTCCCTCCACCCCTCCCTTCTTCCTGGTCTCAGTTTTGTCTCTGCTGCTCCTTCCTCAGCCCTCTCATGCCCTGCTCCAGTGTGGTTTCCCTCCCATGGGAGATGGTCCTCCATGAACTTCAACGTGTCCTTCCCACAGGCTGCAGTTCTTCACAAACTGCTCCAGGGTCACAAGTCCTGACATCAAACCTCCTCCGTTTTGGGCTCTTCTCCCCACAGGTCCTGCCAGGATCCTGCTCCAGGATGGGCTCCTCATGGGGTCACAGTCTCCTTTGGGCATCCACCTGCTCTAATGTGGGGTCTCCCACGGGCTGCAGGTGGATCTTTGCTCCCCCATGGACATCCATGAGCTGCAGGGGCACAGTTGCCTCTCCAGGTCTGCACCATAGGCTGCAAGAAAATCTCTGCTCTGGCACCTGAAGCTTCTCCATCCCTCTGTTCTCTGACTCGGTGTCAGGAGAGCTGTTCCTCTCGCAGGTGCTCATTCCTTTCTCCCAGATGCTGCTGCATAGCAAGGTTTTTTCCCCCTTCTTAAATACATGATCTCAGAGGTGCTACCACCACTGATGATGAGCTCAGGTCCATCTTGGAGCAGTCTGGCATTGTTTCTATCAGCATGGGAGAAGCTTCTGGCATTTCCTCACAGAAGCCACACCTGCCACCCACTCCCACTACCAAATCCTGGCTGTGCAAACCCAACACAGGATTTTTCTTTTGAAATGCTTGTTTGGGTGAATTGAATTTTCTTCTTCAAACTTTTAAAACACATTGAGGAATAAGGGTGATCTGTGAGTGATAAGACTATGCTAGATCAACAAGACATACCTGAATGAGTAAATAACTTGATTGAATACTCAGAAGGTATAGGCTCAAATACACTTACTTTAGCTCTCGCACTGGAAATGCTGCAACCTCAGGTTCAAGAAGAATAAAGGAACAATTTGCCCAGAATAAGAGAAGACTTTTAGTCCAGTGGTTATTTTTTTATTCCTCTGACATTTATAGATGAAAGAGTAAAAAAAAACTAATGGAGTTGATTTTTTTTCCAGGTGACAGGTCTTTTCCAAAAACAACTGACTGCTATGATCAACATGTTTTGCTCAAAAATATCTCTGACTTATTTTGTGAAATGTCAGAACACTAAAGCATTTGTCTTCTGGAAGCTGGCCTGAAATTAGCAAAAATTGCTGAAAACCCCAGGATTTTCAGCTGTAGCCAAACTACACCACCTTGAGTATATTTTTTGAAGAACGTAATAATCAGTGGGTTTTGTCTGGATACCTGATATTTTCTAAAATGGCTGATTTTAATTGATGCTCTTAAAAGTACAAGACTCCTTAACCCAAGGCAAGATTGCAGACAACACAAAACCGGGCAGAGTGGTTTAATCACCAGATGGTTGTTCTGCCATTTAGAAGGACCTTGTCAGGCTGGCAAAATGGGCTGGCAGACTCTTGTGAAGTTCAGCAAAGGGAAGAGCCAAGTCCTGCAGAAAGGAGGGATAACCCCATGCACCAGTACAGAGTGGAGATCAGGTCTGATGAGAAAGAGATGGAGGTCATGGAGAACACCAAATTGTGCATGAGCCAGAAGCATTGCCTGGTAACAAAGAAGGTCAACACCCTGCCGCTGCACATTAAGCAAAGCCTTGATGAAAGGTCAAATCAGTTAAGTTGGTTCTACAGCAACATGAATGGAGTTCAAGGCAGGATTTGAAATGCACACCATGTAGATACTTGTCTCTGCACCCCTCAGTTGGTACAAAGCAACTGTAAACAGAAATGAGTGCTATTAGTAAACAATTTAAGCGGTTTTAGATGCACATCTTCAAATAATTCCGTTGAGAAGTACCTATTTATCTGTGTGACTGTATCACGTGAAGACACACATACTTGCTTAAATAAGTCCTGTCTCTGGAGAATTTATTGAATAAAAAAATGGGTTAGTTTGGATGCAGAAGTACACGACTGTAATTAATATGCTGCCACAAGCTTCTCTCCACACAATGCTGCATTGAGCTTTATAGACTTACAAGTTTGAGCTGCCCTAACTCATGATCTCTGAAATCTGTGCACCATTGCACAAATATTTATTTTCTCAGTGATAAATCTCCAAACTGTATTTGCAGATTTTTTAATTTCCTTTGGATATTTCCGTTTTAAATAAACACAGTAGGATTCAGTGAGTTGTCATTTTGAAGGAAAACAGCCATCTAAAGTAGCACGATTCCAGTTCAGCTTGTATCAGTGGCTCTATTTGTACCTGTTCCCAGGTCCTTGGCTCTCCTTTGTTGGTGCCTTGGTTTCTGATGGACATAAATTCAACACAAGCCAGGAGAGAGCTGTTGCCTTCTTTAGATAAGCAATCCACAGGTACATCAGAGTTGACAAAAAAAGTGTAGCATCTCAGAATGTCAGGTCACGTTGCCAACTGCCTTTTGTGGTTTTAGGGATTTCACTGTTTTTTGAAAATATCAATTTAAGTTTATGCAAGATCACATGGATCTCAAGGAATGTCATTTCCAGATCCTCATTTCTACGTGTCCTTCTCTTCAGTTACCCTAGTTTTCTTTTTAAAATGAGTGGTGTTCTGCTTTTGCCTTCTCTGCTCTCCCCTGTTTGTGTCTCCTGAACTCTATAAGGCGAGGAGAGTGAGATGAGTCCAGAATGTGTTAAAGGTTAAAGTCTGTTTGTAAGTCCATTAAGAGTTTATAATTTTTAAACAGATTTTACTGGCCATTAAAATTCTGATGCCTTTGTCTGACAAAGATTGTAATGGGAATAGAAAATGGCATTAAATGGAATCCATTCTGAAGATGATTGCAAAAGATAGAAGCCTGAGTCATTCTCATTATAGCTTTGTCTTGGTATAATTGTGAATGTTATTCAGATACCTGAAATACTTGGAGAGAGTTTTACTGTGATTGTAAAAATGTGCTACTTAATTTGATTTAAAATTGGAACTGGAATTGCTTACTTTTGCTGTTCTGCAAGTGACACAGGAGCAGCTGACACTGGTTTTGTTAGGCCTGCAGGAATATTTTTCTCTTGCACAACCCCAGCTACTGACATCCAAGGCATCTATGAATGGTTTTTAGACTCAATTTGTGATCATCCATAGAGCTGACATGTCAGCTGCTCCTTTTTTATTGTTTAGAGTGAAACCACATTGGGGAAAATCCTACAGCTTTAGATTGTATAGGAAGATGTCCTTGCCTTAGTGAGGATGATCTCAAGGTCACTGCCTTGATATTTGCTTCCAGGTAGGGTTGGGTTTGTTTTTTCTTTTTCTTTTTGGTGAGAGTGTGTCCTGGAATGATTCCATTGTGGCCTGTCTGGGAATCTAAAAGCCTCAATTCAAAGTGGTGGATCAGGCTAACATGAAAGCACAAAGTTATCTTTAAGGAGTGCTTAGACAGCTCCTGGAGCCAACGGTTTTAAGCAAAAATTAAAGACATTCTGTAACTCTATGGAAGAGACAAGTCCATTCATATCTGAGAAGTTTTAAAGCAAGGAAGCCATGCCATACAGGGTGCCATTTGCTAAAACATCAGTGGAAATTCATCAAAATTGGGTTTGCAACTGCTGAAGCCCATTACATTTACATCCTTATTAAAAAAGTACTTAGTTACTCTGCCTAAAAAAATTAATATATTTCTATCTTTTGAAGTGATCTTAGAGATAAACTATTGAAGTGGACTGTTTAGAGTTCAGAATTCTATTAAAGAAATAAACATTTGCACTTTTGTCTGTTACTAGATAACATGCTGGTAATATTTTGAAGAGATCCTAAATGTTTTGTGAATGTGACTTACAGATTTAAAAATCAAAGGTTTTGGGAAAGAAAGCTTAGCTTTATTATGTACCACAGCCAGATTTCATTGCCTCTAAGAAGAGTATAATAAACAGCCAATAATTTGCAATACAAATTACCAGCTTTGATTTAGTTACTAGTAGCAGAAATTGTAGAACAAGAAAAAAACCCCAACAAAACAGAGATCAGAGGATGGTATAGTATTTTGGGGAAGAAGATCATTGGAACCTGCTCTCACCTCTTGCCCTTGAGAGATCTAACACAAAGATTATTTGCACCAGAATTTCAGTGTGAAAGCTGTATTATTCTGCTTCAAGTATCATTTACCCTTTAAGAAGTCAGATTCAGAACAGAATAGAAGGAAAGGAACTAGTGGGTTTCTCAGACACCCAGTAAAACCTGAGGATTTTGGCAGAAAAAAAATTATTTTATAAAATTTATACAAATTTAACAGCACTTACAGAATTGCTTCTTTTTTTCTCTTTTTTTTTTTTTTTTTGTTGTTGTTGTTTCTTTGGTTTGTGGGGTTTTTGTGGTTTTTTGGTTGGGTTTGCTTTTTTTTTATTTTTTTGTTATTTTTTGTTTTAAAGGAAATACTGTAATTGCTTCTAGATGAAGGCCTGCTTTGAGAGTACATTAGAGTAAGTAAAATATTAGCAAGTCCCATCTTTACTTTTTCCTAAGTTTCATGCATGGCCACAGCCCAGGGAATAACCGATAAAGAAAGAAAATTTGAACAACATTTAAATAACCTTAGGCTTTTAATTTCATTTGAGGCATATCTCAGATCAACTGCAGGTCATAATCATGCAGAAATTTTAAGCAGTCTATCCTTCAGAGTGAATCATTGTCTAAAATCGTCCAGCTTCACACATTTCAAATGTTTTGCCTTCCACTTTTTTTAAAAATTTCAAAGTAGGTGGGTTTGTTATGGGTTTTGGGGGGAACTTTGCTTGTTTGTTTGTTTGTTTTCAGAAAAGCATGGAAGGAGGAGAGAGAGAAAATTTGTAAAAATTACTCACATTCTCTAAAACAGGGGTCCTCAAACTTTTTAAACAGGGGGCTGGTTCCCTGTCCCTCAGACACTGTGGGGGGCCAGACTATAGTTTGAAAAAAATTAACAAATTCCTATGCAAACTGCACATATTTTATTAGTAGTAGTGCACAAAAAACAGGAAAAAGAATGCAATATTTAAAATGAAGAACAATTGTAATCAACAAAAACAAATAATATTTCAATGTGAACTATTCTTGGAATATCCTGCACTCTGAGTCAATTTTTCTTTTTTTTGACATGATGGTACACGTTCTTCCCACTAGTGCTGGCTTGCTTGTCCTGTCTGGGAGGTGGAGGGAGGGAGGGAGAGATGGGGGAGCCGTCCACCTCGCTGATGCCGCCGCCCCCCTCCTCAGCCCGGCCGCGCAGTCCGGATGGGGGGCCAGAAGGGACTGAAGGGTCTTTGCTGCACTGGGGCTCTGGCGATTCACCCGAGGTGGCTGGAGCTCGCAGTCCAGAGGCTGCCGACACTGCCTGCCCGGCAGAGGAGATGCCCCCGCCAATTGCCCGCCATGCATTGCAGAGGAGGAGGAGGAGGACGGGGCTGCTTGGTTTCCACCCCCAAACCCCGGGGGGGGGGTGGTGCGGGCCGGATTAAGGACCCTAGGGGACCGTACCCGGCCCGCAGGCCGTAGTTTGAGGACCCCTGCTCTAAAAAATCTCGTGCACAGTGCACTGCAAAATTGTCCAGAGTGGACAGTCTCTTCAAAACTAATAAAGACTTTTTTTATACTTGCAAAACTAAAATAAAATTTATCACACCTCAAATCAATTCTTTCTTGATGTTGATCACACAGCTCAAGGCTAATATTGGAACTAACAGTGCTAAAAGACCTCTGTCTTAATACAGGTCCAAAATGCCATTAATATTGCATAAGAAGAAGAGCCAATTCTTTCAAATTGTCTATCTTGATTCCTTTTACCCCAGTGTGTTTCTGATGAATGCCTGTATCGGCTTGTTCTGAGTGGCTACATACTGAATTTGCTGCAAGAACAAATGAATCCCATGAAAATCCTTGTAACTCAGTTAGAGAACAGTCAGCAACTGGCGATGTAGCATCCTCTGAAGGAAAGAAAACATGAAAATATTACAAGCTGCAGGAAGATCTGGAAAAATCAAAGATGACAATCAACTGAGAAAAAAAAAATATACTTATGGATTGTAACAGTAACCTGAGGCCCATATTCTTTTTAGATTGATTAAGAATCAATATTTCATACAAGTGGAATTGGTATCAAATCTAAGAGAAAGATAACTCAGCCGAGACACCATTGATCTGTTTTGTGCAATACATGCTGTTTATGCATCTCTATGTTTGTGTTTGCATGTGCACATGGATCTTTGTGTGTAAACACACATTTGTGTATATTACTTTCCAAGAAATCAATATAATGCCATGTTCTTGCTTAAACTTCTGTTTTGTAATATGGATTCTTGGGGAGATTCATGGCCTGCTAATGTAGTGCAAATTGTCTTACAAGATTCTTAGCAGTGGTCAATATGTTTACTGTTTTAGAGAATAAAGCATTACCCTTGAGAGATATGGCTCATATCCTAAAGAACAAAGAAATGTTTCGTGAACAGAAAGCAGGGGATACAAACTGACTACACACTGAACATATTAATTTTAACTGATGTGGTCACATTCTTCAGCATTTGGTCACAGCAGATTTTGCTTGACATAGTAGAAATGCTTCTGATTTATGTCATGTAACTAATAGGAGAATCTCTGCTGCCGTTTAAATATGCTTCATTGGAAAAAAATGAAAACAATTCGAAAGGCATGCATTGTTGAACAGCATAAGCAGTCCAACTGCATAAGCAAGTTATCTGTATTGATCCAAACAAAGTCATTTTAGTCTTACTGGGAAGAAAATAGAAATAGAGGAAACCAAGATTACATGGCTTGTCTGGACTTGGCTTAGCCTATGCTGATTTTAGCTTCTTTCAGTTGTGACAATTGTTTAGCTATCTAGTGTCATCTAAATTGGTTTAAGCTTTAGTTTAGCTTTGTGCAATTGTATGGTGTATGTGTACATTATTGTTCATGGATAAGTAGTAAAGCAGGTACTCTTCACAGGGTGAACTATCCTATGGCCCCAGAATAAA
This sequence comes from Platyrinchus mystaceus, assembly GCA_035041135.1. Lineage (NCBI taxonomy): Eukaryota > Metazoa > Chordata > Aves > Passeriformes > Tyrannidae > Platyrinchus > Platyrinchus mystaceus. The sequence continues at coordinate 146,101,906 of JAWWLV010000088.1, forward strand.
AATGTAGGGTTTAGGTGAGGGCAGGCACAGGACAACACAATTACTGGGGCTTTACACACAAATCACAGCGGCCAGATACTGGTGACTAAAGGTATAAACAAACACATAAATAAACATATGTGAGGCAGGTGAAAGAGAATTCAGGGAAAACAATAGAAAAACAGGTATAATGTTGCACTGGAAACCAATTACTGGGTGAGTCACTGCAAGGATGAAAGAGAATATCCTTCTTGAGAGGGACTGAAGGTGATAACCTTCAGAAACGAATGCTGGACAGTAAGCATAACACCACAGAAGTATGTATGGATCCTAGAATGCTTTTGTTTATCAGTCTTATCTATGTTACTAACTTGAAGTATCACTAACAGTAATAACTGTTGTGCTTGATCATATTGCCTCGATTTTAATTTCAATAACTATACATTTTTGCATCTGTAGGTAAGGTGTGTTTCTTTTAAACCAGAAGGAGAATTTTAATGTAATTCTGTGACTGCAGAATCTGTGATTCCAAAATATTTTGCATATGTAAATGACTCAGATCATTGCAGCTGAAACATATTTATTCCAAACATAATCCCTTATGCTGGGCCATGCCAGAAATGTTACCAAGAAGTGTCTTTCTCTCTAGAGATAATGGCTAATTAAGGAAAGAGTAGTGGACATGAGGGAATAGGAAACAACTGCCCCTGACTACAATCCCACTGATTAGCAGCCTGAAATTTAGGAAATTCCAGGACCAGATGTGTTTTAGGGTTTTTTTAAACGAACTAGTCCTCCATGAATTTGTCTAAGCCCTTTTTTGAAACAATATAGTGTCTTTTGGACATAGCTACCACAATTCAATTATGCATTTGGTTAAAAAGATTTAAAAAACCTAACCAAAACATCCCAGTACTTCCTTGTTTTGTATACATTCTTTATGCCATCATAACTGACAGTGTATCTTAAACTGTATATTTTTTGAATAGCTTTCTTTTTAGCCATGCTTTAAGTTTATAAACATGATGTCAGTTATTATTTTGTAATTCATAAAGAGATAATGAATGATACAGAAGAGATATTGATTCAGACTGCTTAGGAATCAATTATAAAAATCTCCATAGAAATACTTTGCCAAGGCTTTGTCCTGTTTTGTTTCTGCCAGCTGAACCCATCTGCTTTTTTCTTGGGACTTCAGGGAGTGTAGGGTGTAGTCCAACTTAGACACAAGAATAGGACAACATGGCTTATACAGGCTGTGCTACTACTTTGTGATCTGGTAAATGTAAGTAAATATGAGGTGCTTTCTAAACTGAAACTTTATCTCCTTTCACAGTTTATATTCAACATTCTATGGAAATTCATTTTATTAAAAATGTGGCCAGTCTTCACGAACGAAGATTTGGGAAAGGTCTTTTTACCTTTCAAGCCTGCGCAATGGATTTTTTAGGT
>JAWWLV010000088.1:146103436-146126369 GCA_035041135.1 Platyrinchus mystaceus
GGCCTTAGGGGCTGACGAGCTCCATCTGCCCGGGGGATTGTCCCTGAAGCAGGATCGGGAATCGAACCTGCGACCTCGGCGGTGAGAGCGCCGCGTCTTAACCACTAAACCATCAGGGGTCCCCATTCATTTTATTATTAGGACATTAAATGAGAACTAAAAATTCATTACTTAAATTCATATCCAAACAGGTCCCTTTATCAAAATATTGAATATTAACAAAGAAAAGATTTTGGATTATGAGCCTGTTTTTGAGTCTCAACAGCCTTACCTTGGCAGTTTGACAAAGACATCCCTAATAGATTTGTTTTTATAACTGATGTTCATCCCAGGTGAACTCAATTGATACCAAGGGTTTTATAATAGGTGTAATAAACAAGTCTTGGCATTTCCAAATTCATTTCCTTGACCTGATATAGAGTAATAATCATAATCTTGTGTCTCTTTGCGAGAAAGTTCTCCCATTCCCATTAATGCAGAAACAAATATTAGCAAAGTTTAGGCTGTCATTCACACTGGAGAAAACTTTGTAATAGTTCTTTTGGATATTAGGGAGACATTCTTTACTGTGAGGATGGTGAGGCACTGGAACAGTTTGCCCAGAGAACTTGTGGATGCCTCATCCCTGGAAGTGTTTAAGGCCAGGTTGGATGGGGATCTGAGCAACCTGGTCTAGTGGAAGGTGTCCTGCTCATGGCAGGGGGGTTGGAACTGGATGATCTTTAAGGTTCCTTCCAACCCAAACCATTCTATGATTCTTTGTGTCATTTGTCAGCCCTTCTCTCTGTGCTCGGTGAGGGCAGACTTCATCCCTGAGTACTTGCTCATGTCTATGACAAAGGGATGTAAAAAGTACAGCAGTATCAGTACTTTTAGAATAGTTCAGGTTTCATTTTGGTATTTCTTACTCTTCAAATCGGTATGTGAATGCCTTCTACTGCAGTGGACCTGAGCATATGTAAAGGATTTTCCTGCTAGCATGGATTTGCTCACTATTGTGGCTCTGGCAAGCTGAAGCTTGTTGTTAAAGAGCATCAGACCCCACATTCAGAAATGCTTTTTGCAGCTGTGTACAGCTGACTGGCATCCCCAGTACCTGTGTATCCATGGTCACAGATTCTCGTAGCTGAGTCTCTCTGCTCTGTTGGTTTAATTACCAGGAAGAGTTTGCTTATAAAATGAGTAGTCAGGTTTTATACCTTATTAACTTTGTTACATTACAGTGTTAGTGTTGCATAACTCTAGTTAATGTGTTGTCTGTCTTTTGTGACCTCTCTGACTTTTTTTCCACTTGTCCTTACAGGATGTATTAAGTTTATCAACAGTGTGGACAGAAGATTGCACGGAGTGCACTGTTGTGGGCTGAAGATGACAGCAAAGACCTCTGGACAGTCTAGAAATACAATATGAGAACTGGAAAACCAGCTGAGTCTGCTGCTTTAAAGGCAAACCAGCAGGAGAAATTAACCCGACTCAGATTATAAGTCAGAATTACAATTTAATAAAAATAATACAATAAATACAATTATACAGATGAACAATTGGTTTTAACCCACAAAAAAACCCAGATGTATAACCTGGCACTCTGGGGCATGAACAGAATGGTGTTCATTGGCCCCCATGCTGATCCCCACGTGGGCCCCCTGAGTCCAAAAATAAAAGGAGAGGAAGAACCTGTTGGTGCGAGTGATGGTCGCAGTCTGGTCAAGAATGGTGGTTGCAGTCCAGTCGAGGTTCTGGTCCTCCTCTGGATCCCATGAGTGGTACTAGAAGTCCCAAGACCCCAAGATTATATACACTCAGGTTCAGGCAGGAATGCCCAGCACCTCCCCCAGGGCAGGGAGTTCCACAATGGGTGACTGTGAGTTGTGAGAACAGGAACATCCTCCTATCTCACAGGCCTCTTAACACCCAACTTATACCCTGAGGGGTCAGGTGTGCTCTGGGCAGCTGCTGCAAATGGTCTATTGCTAACAGTTTCTGGGAAATGACATAGAGGGTGTAGAATACACAGTTTGGGTTACACCCACACTGTGATGAACTGGTCCGGTCTGCTCTAACTAGGACACTGAGGCAGCAGATGTAGCAAATTTAGATCATCTCCTGAGCACTGAGGATGCTCAAAGAGGACCTGAATAATCTTAGTCCGTCACTGAGACACAGGATGATGCTATTAAAAATAATTTGCTTTCTGAATTTGAACACATCCATGTGGAGCAAAGGAGCATAATGCAGAGATCTTTGATTCAGTAGAAACCTGAGAAAGTGTCCATATGATTCTGCACAGTGTTTATGATTTTACCTGGCTGGAATTATAAGCAGCCTAGTTGTGTTTGTTGTGAATGCTGTCCCAAATCCGCTCTGTTGGCAGAGATGCAATACCACAAAAGTATAGCAAAGAATAAATTTGTGCTGCTTTTCAATTCCCCACCCTTCTCATTCAGATAAATATGCAGCATTAACTGTTGTGTGCATAAAACCAACAATGTTTTACAAGGCAGAATCACTGAAGGCTACAATGCTCAGCATAGCACTTCTTCAAGAACATAATTCCCCTATTCTTCCTGTCCCAGTCTGTGGTCAAAGGTTAATGATCTTAACATTGCTTCTGTTTTACTTGGCCTTGCTTTTACTAAGAGTTTATGAGAACAGCATTCTTGATGTAAAACTACGGAATCACAGAATGATTTGAGTTGGAAGGGACCTTGTAGGTCAAATGGTTCCAACGCCACTGCCATGGCAGGGATGCCACCCGTTAGATCGGGTTGCTCAGGGCCCCATTCAACCTGGCCTTGAACACTTCCCGGAATGGGAAGGTCAGTTGCATGTATCCTATCCAGAGCTTTGCAAAGCTTCACACCTAAGGCCCTCATGCTTCTTTCCTCTGTTAATGGTCATACCCAGCTGTCCTCTTATGAACTGAAAACACAATTATGGACCATCATAGTTCCCCTGTGATATATGGTGATATGTACTGTAAGCCTTACCAGTCAGTAGCAATGTCTGGAATTCCTGACACAGCTCATGCCAAGACTGTGCTATCAAAAGTGTTCGACACTACTAATATATGTTGGCACTATTTCTTGAGCTGACACTACTAATATATGTTGGCATTATTTCTTGAGCTACACAAGAATATAGTTACCCTGGTAATAGGATGGAAAGAGGACTGAGATACTTTGTGGAACATCCTACTCGTCAGCCACGAGCGTATTTTCAGTGAGCAGAAGTATTGCAGATCCTGATACCAGATCTGGTCTGTCAGTCCAGTGTCTTGACTGAAGCACTGGACAATGCCAGGTAAGTGATGAGAGTTACAACAACTCAGTCTCACTGGTAAATGGGTTCATTACATTACAGGCCACTTGCATTAAATCAGACAGAAAGGGAAAAGCCCACACAGAAATAATGGACTGACCACTGAATCACACAGACACACCCTCGTCAACCAAAGCTGCTGTCTTAGAGAGTCAACACTGTCCCACAGGTATCACCTGATGCCTAATGCAACAATGAAGGATCTGTCCCATCACATGCACTTGGAAACTATTTCTTTTAGCAATGCATTGCCATGATTTCAGGCCATTTTTCATACAGCTAATAATGGTTCAGCAGTGAGATATCATTTCAAACTAGTATGTAAAAATGGGAATGCTGTATAGAAGACATGAGAGATAGTTATGCAGTTGTATTTTTTGTACTGTGAAATATACTGTGTGTATTTTATTCTGAGAGAAGCAGAAATAGCTAAGTGTGGTAATTTTTTTTAGATTTGTAAAGAAAAAATGGAGAGGGACGTGACCCTCCATTAGGAAAAGGATGAGTAAAGTACAAATATTGATCAATTGTCTCCATTACAAAGAAAGAAAGGGAAAAAAAGAGTTAAACCCGAAGAAAGAAGTTTGGTACCATAGTTTATGATTTTTTTTTTAGTAGGAGAAGCTTCATTTTCAGCAGTCTATTATGTCAGTTTTAATTAGAAAGATAGATATGTTGTAACTGTGGTTGGCCTAGGTGAGAGAACAGGATGACTGTAATAAAGAAGTTCTTGAAGTGAATTTCATATTACCATTTCAGTGATTGAGGCCTTTTCCTAACTTTGCAATCCACATGCCTGACTCTGAATTCCTTCTTTAATTTCCCAGGTTGTTCCAGTTTGGTTCCAGTATTAAATTCAAAATAGGATTAAATGTAGATTTTTAAAGTTTGAGTTTCTTGCACTGTCACTTCAGAGAGATTTATTTATTTATTTATTTATATAATATATAAAGTTTCCATAAGGAGCTCAGGTGTCAACCTTGAAAAGTATTTACGTATAACACTCTGATTGTCATTGTCACTTGTGCTGCTCTACCCACGACTTAGTAATGGTGAATTAAATGTCCTCCTAAGCCACAGATACTTCATAACAAGAGCCTGAAGAGGGTTTACCAACGTGAACTCTAGAATCCTTTAGGATGTTCTTTATCACAAGGCTGTTTGAAAGAAAATCTTACCCGAAAAATACAGGTTAAAAAAAACCCCAAAAAACAAAACTAAACCAAACCAGTACATGTTATATATCATTTGACAGAACTTTCTCTATGAAATTCTACACCAACATATGAAAAACATTTCATTTATTCCGTCTGTTACAAAATACAAGACAGACAAAAATTAAGACCCTTTGTCACCTAATGGAGTATCTATACTGTTAATGAAAACAGTTTTCTTAAAATAAAGTGAATTCCATTGCCTCCCCAGCAAAATTAAAATTGTAGGATGTGTTGTCTGTGTTATCAACATCAGCAAGTAAAAAATTATTGATTTAATTCTTTGGATTTCTTCTTTGACTGACTGCAGGGATACTCAGTGTGCTGGTTTTTGTGGTGTGGAAACTTTTAAGTAGGACTGCCACATGATTTCACAGTGTGATTTCACAGTGTGAATGAAAAAGGCACAATGTACCAGTGGATTTCTCTTCCACACTGCTCGAGGCTCAGCACAGAATTTCAAGATAACTTTGTCCAAAGCCCTCCAGAAGCAGACTTGGACCTCCTGAAGATCCATTACCATTCTCTCATGCAAGTTCTGCCCTGCACTAAAGAGATAATCAGCACTGAATTTCTCTGTATCTCAATTTGGCACTTTTGTGTTTTCTTCCTTCCTCTGCAAGACAAGTCAGCGGGATTTTTAGCCTACTAAATCCCAGTTCATAAATGTTTACTAGGAAAGGCTTTTCAGCAATTGTTTTCTTGCTGCTGGCTTTATTTTTTTTTTTTTCCATTCATCAAAAAGTAATGATTCATGCCAAGGAACATTTTACTGGGAATGACTTGTCTTGGATGCATTTAGGAACTTCCCAGGGTTGAAGGCAGAAATGTGCACCAGACGACTATCCCTTCATTGCTGAATGGCCCAAATCACTGTGGGGTATGGAAAGTCCAAGTTCTTTGTTCCTCCTTTACCTCAATCAAGACCTCTTCAATAAAAGTGGAACATAAATTTCTCCATCAGAAATTATCATAAGTGGAAAATTATTATTGTTTTTAATATATATTTTTTTTCTCCTCTGTAATGAATCTCACCGGCAGGTTGGTTTGTTTGATATGTTTACAGTAAAGGACTAGGCTGATTCTGAATCACATGAAAACAAGTGTTCAAACTTAAGTCACTTAATATACTAGATAAGAAAGGGGATATATTGTTACTTGTTCATTCTAATTTGGAAGTCCATAAATCTTACAGTTTTTGTGTTGAATTGCTAACAGTTGGAGAGGGTGGGTGATATGTTAGAGAAGAGAATAAGTACAAATATTCAAATAAGTGGTAAGTATAGAAACATCCAGTTTTCTTTTAGACAAACGTGAAAGAAATTCATGTGACCATGAAAAAAATCGAGGAAACACCTGCATCTCTTTACAGCCTGGCTGGCAAGAATGAGTAGTGAAACCTCAAAATGTTCATTTGTTAGGCTGAGACAAACCTAAGAGATGTGGAAAATTCTACCTTTAGTTACACCCAGGTATCCTGACGGACTTCACCGAGTGTGAACAAAGTTAGACCTTTCAGAGTTACAGGATGCTCACATGGTCTTCATTTCCAACAGATTGCACTCTGTTTCTTCAGTCTTGCTGGGATCATTAGGAGCATAACACAGAGGACTGACATAGCAATACTTCAGTGTTCTGTTCCGTCTTTTCCATCAATGCACAGAAAGAGGATTTGGGGCTCGTAGGAAAGGAACACTTGATGTATGGACCTCATCTTTCAGATAGCTTGAAAAATATACCTTCTGACTCTTGTGTGTTTTGGTAATTCAGGAGAAAGGGAAGAGAAGAGCAAAATGGGCCTAAAAGTCCATGGGAGTGTGAAAATGAAGGATATTATAAGGAAAGTTATGGAGTCACAGAAGGATTTAGTTTGTAACAGACCTTAAAGATCGTGTATTCCAAATATCCTGCTGTGGGCAGGGATACCTTTGACTAGACTAGGTTGCTCAGAGCTCGTCTGGTCTGGCTTGGAACACTTTCAGGGATGGGGTGTCTCCAACCACTCTGGGCATTGATATACCGGGCTTCACACTTTTAAATATTTCTAGTTCAAATCTGGTACCAAAATTGACATACACTTGTGTGAGAAGGTTTTATCCACTTCACTTGTACTATTCAACACTCCTAATTTCTGATTTTCAGACTCTATTGCCATCAAAACTGCCAGCTATTTGGGAAACTTTGGAATGTAAGAGTAGTTGCTACAGTATATTTACGAATTAAACTAATCTTTAGTGATAAGAGTGCTTATCAGGAACAAATCTGATGGATTTGAAATATTTATCTACTCTTCACCCCTCTCTTCTAGTATTAATGTAGTAATCTGTCTTTCCAGTTCAAATGCAGCCTTTGTAATACTACTTTTCAGTATGTTTCTGATGTCTTCTGCCCTTGTCTGTGTAATTCATGTTTGAAATGAAATAAAAGATTCTGGAGAACAAGAGAACTACATAAATCCTTCCTTAAATCCTTCAGTCTTTAGATTAAAAAACAAATCCCCACATTAATGTTTGTAAACCCAATAATGGGACCAGGTCCAACCATTTATGGCTACATTTGCAATTCAGATCTCTGTTAACATGAAGATTAAAGAAAGGATTACTTTCCAGCCCTAAAAGGCTCAGTTTAGCAGCCAAAATATGAGTTGATCACCAGATGTGCCAAAACATAAAAAATACAGGAAAGATCAAAATGGCCCTTTCTGATATCTCGTCTTTGAAACAAAGATTAAAACCATTTTAAATGCCTTGGCATTCTGAATGTCCCTTTGCCAAACTGCTCTTTCTGATCCTGTCTCATCAACGTTAAAAATTACAAAGGCCCCGGCTTTGGCGTCGTTCTGCTGAGGGTAATTTGACAGCATTAGGGGAGATGAGCTGCTTCCCCCGTGCACTGACCCAGGGTAGCAAAATGGCAGCCTGATGTGGCAGATAAACAAGTCTGTGACAAATAGCACTGACATCTCCGTCAGAAGAAAAGACATGACTCAGAACCGGTATCTGTACACAGCCCAGCGCTGGCTTTCAGTGACAAATGGTTTTAGTGTGACAGTGTGTTTCACTGCTTGAACTTTCATCTATCAAAACAAGGCACAGAAGCACGGGGACACAGACAGAAGAAGGGAGAATGAGACAAAGCAACAGATACAGGCAGCCAGCCTGGCTTGCCTGCTCATAACAGTACTTATAATTTTTTTTTTTCCACTCTTTTAATGCCTTAATCATTCTCTGGAAAATATTTTATTTCCCCTCCCTGTTTTTCTAAAGTTATATCAAGGAAATTTTTATTTCCTTGCAGGTTCAAGCATTAGAAAAGATCCACGTGATATTTTAATGTAATCTCTCTCCACACAGGACACTAAGTTTCACTCAGCCATGGACAGAGTTCAACAGTTAGTATTAGACTAATGGAAAATTTGGTTAACTTCCAGCCAGTTATCCATGCATGCCTTGAAGCCATCAGCAGGTAGAAAATCAAGTCCAGCCAGTTTGCTCTGGATGTTCCTCATCTTTCGGCATTAGCAGTTTAGATCCGGATTTCTGGTTTTTATTCGTCCGCCTCCAACTTCCAGCCAGGAATTAATTTAAAGCTTTTCTGCACTAGAATTTAAAAAAACCCCAAAAAACAAAAACAAACAAACAAAAACCAAACAAACAAAAAAAACCCCGCAACCAAACAAAACATAAAAATCAGTGGGCAGCTGTACTGTGTGTCCGTGTCAAGGAGGGCTCTGCAGGTTGGTCTCTGTCATGAGAGGCCTCGAGCTGTTATTTTTATCAATCAGCATCATTTCAGTACCTTTTCCAAAAAAATTATATTCTAGAAGGCTGTTTTTACTGTCATTAGTTTCATTCCTGTCTTTTAATTTTCCTGTCCTTTAATTTAACATGAAACTTGAGTGATAGTTTTCCCCTCTTTAACAGACTTATAATCACCAAGTCATCCCACATACTGTTTTTATTCTTGTTGTTTTGAATACTGGGCAAACATTTGTTTTCTTCAGGCTTTTGTAATGTTCTATTATTATATCCCTTAATAAATATCTAACTCTATGTCTGGAGATCTGCTCAACAAATTCCCTTGGAAACTTGTACACAAATGTGGAGGCCTCATGTTTAATGAAGACAGATAGTGACTTCTTTAATGACAGTAATACAAAATCACATATTTTGCACCAGTGGTGCAAGAATAGGTTGTGTTTTTTTGTTTTGTTTGGGTTTTTTTTTCCCAGATACAGTAAAAATTTCTGTGTTTTCTTAAAAATTATTTGTAATGCTAACAGACTTATCTTCAGAACTTGTTCTCATTTGCACAGTCTTTATTATTTAAACCATTAATTTTCCTTTATGTGTTTGGCTTTTCTTATCAGATTTTAATGTTAAAACTTCTCAGTTATATCAATTAATATCTCTCTCTTTTCTTCCTTTTGATACATAATGATTCTTATTTTCCATGTATTGCCTTAATTTTTTCACTAGGACAGGCTAAAAGCTAGAAAAAAATGGTCTTCTTTACAAATATTTAATCATTACTTCTCAAGTAAACAGTAGAATAGTCTCAGAAATTATTTTTGTAAATCTCTATTTTTCAAAGATTATACAATCATAGAACCATATAACAGTTTGAGTTGGAAGGGACCTTGAAGATCATCTAGTTCCCACCCCCCTGCCATGAGCAGGAACACCTTCTACTAGACCATGTTGCTCAGAGGTATTCAGATACTATTGCTCCATTTTTTAACTTTTTTTGGTCTTCTTCTATTTCCCATTTAATTATCCATAGCTTGGAAACATATGTAATTCATACAGACCAGCTAATCACCAGTTTGGAAGCTGGTGGTTTCCTAGGAAGTGGTGGTCAGGACCATCTTACAGTCAATGAAACAAAATAAAAGTGGTTGGAACTATATTTTATCTTCTTTTATTAAATATAAGCAGGTTATAATCATCGGTCTCTTAGCAACAGACAGAGACTAATCCAGCACTTAATTCATCTTTATCCATATAATGAGGTCCAAAATAGAGCTGGCTTGTGTTAAACGCGATGCCTCTAGTGTGAAGGACAAAAAGAAAAAAAGAACCCACCTGTATATGCATGTATTCAAGAACTTTAATGACTAACTACTGTCTGTGTGAGACCTTTAATATGTCTCTAAAATTGAAATCCTCCTTAGTAACACAGCTTTTCTTCCTGTAACATACAGATATTAAAAAGTAAATCCTCTGTTCTCTGCATTATATAAGAATCTTGAATAGGCTTAATTTCAATTCTTTATTATGTAGCCCTTTGGTTCCTTAACATTGAGATGCATTGACCTATTGATGCTAAAACTGCTGCTGACATTGTTATTACTGAGTGACACCATTTTTTCTCCTCTTCACCCTTTATTTTCCCTTGCTCAACCCTTTCTGTTCTTGCTGAACTCATTATATTAAGAGCTGAGAATTCCAGTCATGGAAATTAGCCCAACATCACTCCATTCACTACACTCCATCCCATTACACTCACTCCAGTTACACCTCTCTTCTCTCAGAAGTGAGACAGTCAAGTCTGGCCCCCAGTTTTGTACCACAGATATCTCAGCAACTAGGGGAAAGCGGGAAACTTTGTTCCACTGTGTTTGTTGCAGATATTTAGTCTGCATCATATAGATTTTCATTTTAATGCAATTTTAATCTAAATCCTGTCTGTTCACTCTTGACTATACCAACTACTCTCCAAGTGAGAGTAAGTCTCCATATTAATCCTCATAAAGATGTAGGCTACCCCATACACATAATGCATTAACTATGGTGCCAAAAGGCCTTTGCCTTCAGCCATTCATTGGCACTGCTGAAACCTTATCATAAATTGGCAACCAACAGTGCTTAAAGAGACCCACCTTCAAAGAAACCAGACTTTTACAATAATATAAAAAAAGGAATTTTTAGCCTAACACACACATAGCTTTCTACCAGCTCCACGAGCATATTGTAAATGCCCTATGGCATCTTAAATGGCAATAAGACAGCTTTGGTGAGTCAAATCTTGCACCCCAAGGAAATTGTCAGCATAAGGCCCTTGCATTTAGGCCATTGCTTGTACATTATGATTTTTAATCAGCACTGGTTGTTTTTTCACTTTTTTTTCTCCCCATCCCTCAGTGGTTCTAAAATGTCTTAGTAGTATAAAGTATAGATATATGCTTTTTATTAGAAGCACATTATGTCTTGACAGTACAGCCAAAACTACAATAAGAATATACTGAGAATAAATTCGTATTGCCTGTAACTTTTGCTTATTTGGTTAAGTAGCCAAGAGTATTCAGGTGGAAGACAGCTGCCCTTTTCTGGACTGACAGGAGGGCTGTGACATAAGAAAAGACTGTAATTCTTGACTTCTCATTATTGCTCAACAGGTCCAGACTACCTCCCTCCAACATCTCTAGACTAGTTTATTTACATGCTCTCTAATTCATTGGTAAAATGACCAGTTTTGTTGAGACTAACCATTGCAGTTAACCTGAATTTAATCAGGTACTGCTCATGAAAGTTTTTGAAGGTTAAGTGAAGGGGTTGGTTGTATGAAGGGGACAGTTGGGGAAGTAAGAAATCTCTTCTAGCCTAACAGATCCTGAAGTGAATGTCCGTCAATTGCTTCAGTTACCAGGAAACAAGTTGCAAATGTTGCACATAATCCCCACAAACTCTACACTGGAAGTTACAAACCACCACCTAACAAAAAAAAAGAAAAAGAAAAAAAAAAGTGACAAATTAGCACAACTGCAGGCTCCTTTGCTCCTGTTCATGATAGCAGAACCTTCCCAACACTCCTTTCCCCCCCTCCCTGTTTCTTATATCCCCTCAGCTAGACTTTAAACTTACCTTGCAGACTCACTAAGAGGGAGCAATGGTAAAAGGTCAAAACCAGGAACCTCTGAAGTGTTCAGTTTTTCATCTAGTTCCAGCTAAATGCCCCCAGCTCCCTCAGCCACTCCTCACAAGACTTGTGCTCCAGATCCTTCACCATCTTCATTGTCCTTTGGACACTCAAAACTTCTTGGCAGTTATCAGCATTCACAATACATCTCTCCCAGAAAGATTAAAAAGAAAGAAATAAAGTTTAGTATACTATCTCCCTCTTTGTTAGGGTGAATGAAGGTTTACTTAAACATTGTTAAAGGTGCACCTCACTGTCAGCCACACCAATGGGACTTTTTGTCAGTGACACTTTTAAATTTTATTTTTCAGAGGAAGTAGCTAACTGAAATAAGCCCAAGGATGTGATGTGCAGTTCTAATAAAATATATCCCCATACAGAACTGCTCTACATGCCTCTTTAAAATATTAAACTACTTCCATTTTTTTATGTGCTGTTTAAACTGACATGAAGATTTGTGGTTACTCAAAGCTTGGAGACTATAAAAGAACATTAATAGAGATGTAAGATAGGAAGGATTGGTTTGTTTGTTGTTTGTTTACTTTTTCAGTTTAAAATATGTTTTTGAGCTAACTTGGTCTCTATCACTTACTAGGTGCATGAATTGCTTACCAGTGCTTGAAAATACTTCTGTTCCATCTTAGCCACTTCTTTTACATGCAGAGATTTAGCACTGCTCTCAGAAGTTCCTTGTTTCATCAGGTTCTGAATTACAACATACAAAAGTCTCTGAAAATGTTTGTTATGTGTAATTTGGCCAGTTTGGTTCAGCTGTCCTGGCCATGCTCTCTCTCAAGTTCTTCTGCACCGGCTTGCTGGCAGAGCCTGAGATGCTGAGAGGTCCTTGACTTAGTGTAGCACTGCCTGGCAACAACCAAATCATCAGTGTGTTATCAACACTATATAATTAATTATATATATTAATTAACACTTAATAATTCCAAAACACAGCACTGTACCAGCTACTGAGGAAAGCTAACTCAATCCCAGATGAAACCAGAACAACACTGAAAACTAATGACTAGTTATTCAGTGTTAAGGATTAATCACTTGAACTTAGTGTGGAATTAAATCAGGTATCTTTTCTTGAAATGAGATATGTAAAACCTATTTTAAATAGCCCAATATCATTACAGAATTTCAGAATATGCTGAGTTGGAAGGGATCCTGAAGGATCATAGAGTCCAGCCCTTAGCCCTGCACAGGAACATCCTTAACAGTCACACCATCTGCCCAAGAGTATTGTTCATATGCTTCTTAAACTCTGTCAGGCTTGGTGCTGTGACAACTTTTCCTCCCTGAAAATTCCAGTTCCCAAAATGTTAATAATTAACTAATACTTCTTTTGATCATTAAATATAAAAAAACCCCTGTTGATATTGTCTCTGCACTGTGGTTCAGTAAGAGGTCAGGTGTGTCATGGTTGAAACGTTCTAAACTGTATTTACAAAACACTCCACTTCTCTCCTGTTTGAAAATGGTAGCAACATAAATGTCTATTGGTTCAGATTCTCCTGAAAGTCAGGGAAACATGTTTTGAATCTTCCATGTAAATCCATAATTTCACCAGTAGGTGTTTCTACACATGTGGTTATTAGGGAACTGTGAAATGGTGCTACAACAAAGGAATGATTTGACTACCAGGAAACTTCTGCAAATAGCTGGGAAACAGAAAATTTTCTGATTTAGTGTTTGAGTCAGATTTGAGGTCACCTGATTATCATTTAATAGTTTCAGAACCATAAATAAATAAAGATAAGTCTCATCTGACCAATACAGATATCTGTAATGCAGACATCCAACCCAGTTAATTCTATGATTCTATGATATCTAACTACCTACCTGGCTACTACATGTAGGTTTATCTCCAGAGAGACCGAGGAGAAAAATGAGCATTTTTAGGGAGCAGACCAGCTATGCTGCTCTAGTTGTTCGTTACACAATGAAATAGAACAAATATTTGAAGTGCCAGTTTTCTTTCTCGATTATATTTTGAATATACACATATCTACACTGGCAATTCTTGCAGCTGATTCCCCTTCAGTGGATAGTATTTACACCATCAGTTTCAAGCTCGTATATTTAGATAGCTTTTGTCACAATTTGGCAGTATTTTGCTCCCTCCATTCTTGCAGAGAGGGACAAATGTTTGGCTTTTCCTGGGTTCTTAACTTTTCTCCTTTTAAATCTACAGAGAATAAGTCCCACACTTAGCACTGATTTGAAAGCTATTCAAGATCAATTGGCAATTGTATCTAAACTCTGAGTTTGAATGTGAGATGCAAGTAAAATTTTAAGGAGATGGATCTAAACAAAGAAAGTATCATAGTGATCTATATTGACCAAAATTATATAAATATAGTATTTTACTTCAGTCTTTATTAAAATAGTTGCTCTATCATTCATCCGATGTAAATTAGGATTAACAGAACTTTACAGAAATTGGCAGGTACATTGATTTACACTGACTGTGTTATATCACAGAAAATATCTAAAATAGACAAATAAATGATTGGGGATTTAAGATGGCTTGTATGGCTGATTTTTTGTCTCCATCACAAAGTCTGTGAATATTTTTATCATGCTGATCAGTACCTGAGAATTATCTCCTATTTATTTCATTTACCTGTCTCTTGGGCTATACCTTTTTTGTCTTTCCCTGGATAAATCCTATTTAATTCAAGACATGTAAATGAAATTTATAAACTTCAGTTGCATTGCTCTTCTTTGCTAGTCAACAGAGATACAGCTTGAGAAGCAAATAAAATATAAAATTTGATTTTTGGAGGATCCTTCCTCTATAATGACAAGAACACACTGACACCAACTAAGATTCACCTTTTTTTTTGTGAAATCAACACACTCCAGTTCAGTGTCAGTCTCTTTGTGTCTGCCACAACAGTAGCTCCAGTTTGGAGGCTCAATATATCTCTGTGGTGGTATATACATCTTAACAGCACAGACCAGAATGAACCTGTTCTGTTCACACGGGCTTAAAAACGTCATAGAATCACGGTATCATAGAATTATAGAATCAACAGGGTTGGAAAAGACCTCCAAGATCATCAAGTCCAATCCTTGTTCCAACCCTGCCGTGATTCCCAGACCATGGCGCTGTGTGCCATATCCAGGTTCATCTTAAAAACCTCCAGGGATGGTGAATCCACCACCTCCCTGGGCAGCCCATTCCAATGCCTGATTACTCTCTCTGCAAAAATTTTTTTCCAGATATTCAACCTAAATCTCCCCTGGCAGAGCTTAAGACTGTGCCCTCTTGTCCTACTGCTGGTTGCTTGGGAGAAGAGACCAACCCCCACCTGGCTACAGCCTCCTTTCAGGTAGTTGTAGAGAGTGATGAGGTCTCCCCTGAGCCTTCTCTTCTCCAGACTAAACAATCCCAGCTCCCTCAGCCTCTCCTCATAGGACTTGTGCTAGATATGGAAGTTTATTTTACACTGACTCAATTTCTCCTTCTTCTCAAAAGAATTGACTAGCAACATATTTCTTTTTCACATAAGTGGTAAATGTTTGAATTCACTTACCCTTGCAGCTGTGTTTAGAGGCCATCTGGTGGAAGAGGCTTCTTACAGAAGAACAAAGTATTTAATATTTTGGGGTTTTTTCCTTCTATTGTGTGAAAAAATATATAGGTATATATAGAGAGAGGGGTAATGCACTGATTTAAGACCCAGTCACTGAAATTCAAAGTAATCTTTCATCTAATTTCAATGCAAGTGAAGTGAATTCCCCTGCAGAGGGGAGCAAAAAAGAAAAGCACTCTGAAGTAGTCACCCAATATATATTTTCTTTTTCAAATAAAGGTAAAAAAAAAAACAAACCAAAAAACAAAGAAAAAGCCTACATTAAAAAGAATGCTGAAAGTGGTCAGGAAGTAATTAATTACCACAATGAATCTCAGACTTTTATTCAATTATGCACAATTCATGATAATAAAATTATATGTCGTTCCGCTCTTATAACTCCTTAACCGCACTTGTTCAACAAAAATGCTAAGATCAGGAAAAGCAATGACGAACAGAGCAGTACAATTAGTGAAATGGCATCAGAACAGTATGAGAGAAAGCAATATCAGTGATCACTATCTCACAGAAACACAGCAGCAAAGGCTGTTAGGTATAAAGAGGTCATCTCATTAATCTGATCTGTTGAAGAAAGAGTCACCCATCTTTTGTTTGCATCTTTGATTTATTCTTACTAATTCTTGTGACGGAAATTTTGTTCCAGGGACTTTGTTCCTGATATTAGACAATTTTAGTTTCTTGTTTGTTTAAGCAAAGTTCACAGCTGTTGTCATCCCAAGTGAGTGTTTCGTTTTCTATTTCCACAAGCTACAGACAAAAATTAATTATGATCTATAAAACTCTTTTCGTATACAAAAATGTTCACCTTATCCCTGTCCGTGCCAGGGGGCTTGGAACCAGATGATCTTTAAGGTCCCTTCCAACCCAAACCATTCGAAGATTCGAAGATTTAAACACTTTTTTTTTTTTTTCTCTCACAGCACAATTGCCCCATCATTGTGCATTTCTCTTTTTTTTTTTTTGCCTTTTTTTTTTTTTTCCCCTTAGGTGATAGTGGGCCTCCTCTTTTTTATTTACTTGCTTGTCTTTTGGGGATTTTTTGTTGCAGACTCATGAAAAGGGAAGGAGATCAATGTTCAAATTCAGTGCAAGCAAATTACCCATGTAAGTTAGCCAACAGATTTTAAGATGACTTGGGGGTGAAAGGAATGTCTTGACAAAGTTTCTCACTGTGCAGAAGGAGGTGCAGATACTTTGCGAACATTGCTCTTCTCCCTTCCAGGTGAACATTCATATTTTCCTGAGCTTTTTATACCTTTTGTCCAGTTACTGTTCAATAGAAATTTTGGTTCTTTGACTTTGGTGAATGTTCTAAACTTTGTGGGTTTTTTTTGATCTGGGACCTTCTTGGGTTCTGGGGAATTTGGAGTGTTTTGCTTGGGTTTGGGGAAAAAAAAAAGGTAAAAACAAAAAAAAAAAAAAAAAAAAAAAAAAAAAAAAAAAAAAAAAAAAAAGAGGGCAAGGGGAGGAGTTTGCATTACCATTACCTTCTGCCACATGTATCCAGGAAAAGAGAATCCCTGGATATCCCTGGATGGAAAAATCCTGAAATAAAATGCATGCATACATACCTTCCATATATCAAAGGGATGGAGTAACATCTTAAATCCCTTAATGACATGCCCACTGTAGCACTGCAGAGCTGTAGACACTGTCAGGTAATGTTTCCTGCTGCCAACCTGTGGGAGTGTTGTGAGAGTTCCCTCTGCATGCACTGTATTGTTTTCAACCCTGCTTGCCAGAACTTAATTTTCTTGCACACTGTTAAAGAGACTGTGGTTTGAGTCCTTCTGTAAGGAAAAAGGGTTATGGAGTTTATCAAAATAAACTCCAAATTCTTACTTCTTTACTTATGCTAATTGAAGATTTCACTAACTTCACTGGATATGAAATTAAACCTTCACTGCCCTGGAGTAAAGGAATCAATGTTTTCTTTGTCATGAACATGTCTGATTGAATTAATTTTAGAGAGCTTGCTTTGGGATTTGATCTGGGTTCTCTTTCATGTTTTTAATTAATTATTTGCGATCTACCCTCTTTATTTTTTGTAGTTTTAGGATTTTTAAAATTGATTTGTGTTCAACTAATGTCCATCAAAGTATAAACTTCAGTTTTTCGTATTACATGTGTCTTTTCTATGTGCTGTCAACATTCTGTCTAGTTTGAGAATTTACTTTGATTTTTTCCTTACACAGTTTTTTTTATATCATTTATATTCTTTAAACTTCAGATTATTTTCACAATTTTTGCTACATGAGGCCATTCTACATATTCAAGATGCATTATTTAAAAGAGAAGAGTGATGAAGGAAAACGTGTTTTGTGAGATTTTTTGCTGTTTCCTAATGGGATGAGTATTAGCAAGTATTAACAAGAAAATAAGTATCAAATGATGAATAATTTATTCCAGTTACAATATTTTAGATAAATAATCACTTGTTCTAAATCTCTCCCATATTTCTGAGCTTCCTGAAACTTAGCATGGGTACTCAGCAGGTGTTTGGGAAACAAGATTTGCTTGTTGGTTTGGGATCTTTTGAAGCCAATTGTATTATAAAGCAGATATTCCTTTTTTGTGCAAATCACTTCATAAAACCCTAACTGCACTAGTGAAGTTAACGCAAAAAATATTTATTTTTTTTTTATTACATACTAGTAGTTATTTACAAAAATAGTACTAAGAGGTTTTAATTTTGCTGTATTACAACACAAAGGTTTTACCTCCGTGGTCATGAAGCTGCCAGGCACCATGATGGGGGACACTGTGGAAAATGCAACATCAGACAGATTCTGACAGGTGCAATCATAATGAATGGGAGAACGGACAGGGCTGAAATAGAAATAATATTCATTACCCTTGTAATATGTTCTAAAATTGTTAAGTGCCAGACTGAGCCTAATATGCTGTGAAATATTCTAATGACCAGCGAGTACATAAGTCTGAGTGAATTAGGAAGTCCACCTAAATCAAATAAATCTCATAACTTAGTCCTCACAGATTATTATTAAACTTGATATGAAGGATAATAAGGGCTGCCCAGGGAAGATTTAATTGCTGTGAATCCCTGGCCATAGGTGACTTGCAATTCCCTGTAATAATCAAAGACAAATTTTCTTTGGATTTCTAATAACTGCTCGAAGTACTTTGCTGTTTCCCTTCACTTATAATTTCCATCATATGCAATGAGAATACAGTGGTGGGACAATTACAGTACAGTGATGAGCACATGTAATGGATTTTAGTATTCAGTTAGAAATTATTTGCAATTAGTAGAACTATTTAAAAAACATGCTTCAAAAATAAAGAATTGTTAAGAAAAAAATCAACAAGATACAAAAATAAGAGATTTTGATGTGTTTTTATATTTCAACAGGCTTTGGTTCCGACGAGTACATCAAAAGGAAGAGTTAAAGATTCAAATTAACCTTAGAGCTTCCCTTTTCCTCCCTTTCATGCACAGACTTTAAAACGACATCAGTCTGGAAAGTAGGTGCCAGTTCTAGAGATAGTATGTCATATCCTCAAGTGGTTTGAGTATTTACATTAGCACAAAAACTTATGTCATTTAATATTAGCTGAGTGCTTCACAGCAAGTGTCCATTCAGCTTGAGTTTTCAGTTTGGCAAAGGTTATCCAGTTCTCTGATGATGGTCTGTGGTGAAGATGAGCTACCAAATTATGTCTCACTGTTAAGACTGCAGTTAACAAAATCTCTGCTATTAAACAGGAATAACACAGACATGCATATACACACATCTGCACACACACAGAAGTGCTTCACAGATGTAATAACATATGGTCTTTTTTTCTTATTTGGGATAGGAGTTCTTTTCCATAAGAGACAGCTAACATTGGATGTTCTGTTAACACTCACCCCAGCACCTTAGTTGGACAACTGGCACTGAAAATTATAAGAACCTATTACTGATGTGCCACTGTTATCTGTATCAAGTTCCTGGACTTTGCCCTCCTTTTTTTCTGATATATTATATCCTGAAAGTCATCTTTCCTTCATTTCCCACATCTCATTTCTCTTTCTTCTTTGCTTGAAAGACTGAAATTGCTCATTATCTGCTATAAATTGGCATCAACAGAGTTATTTCAATTTATACCAGCTGGACCAAAGCAATGAATGGCTATAAAATGCTGTTCTATTTTATGATAGACTTAGCTTGGATTTAACCTATTATTTTATTTCACTGGCAGGTTTTCTTTCTCTCCATCATCTTGCAATAAAAGTATTTAGTAAATAAACATATTAAGCCATAATAGTTTTCCTTAACTGAAAAACTCATTATGCATTGTACCAGCCAGACTGGATAAAGTAAGTTTGAAAGGCTATTGAAGCAAAGGATGTGTAATGTTACTTTATGTGATGGAAGTTCATATGCAAACCCACAGAGGAGCTCAGAGAGAACAGGAGGGGTTGACCAGGTAATATCTGTCTGCAGCTACTCCCAGGCCCAGCCAAGGAGCCATTAGACCATCAGAGGCCCATCTGCAGAAGTCCAGAGGAGCACTGGTGCACAGTGGCAAGGGGAAGCCCGAATTAAGGATTGAGAGGAAGGGACACCCTGTCTGGGCCCCTCTCATGGCTGCCCCAGGAGACCCTCGGACCAGCTCTCAAGGTGTAAAATCCTTTGGATTGAGAGGGTTTGCTGCCCACAAGTATGTGGTGTGACATCACAACCTGGTTCAATTATGTACACTGTGTGCAGTTAATTAATATGCACATTAGTTCACCCAGAGGGTGGTTGGGCACTAGAAAAGGCTCCCCAGGGCAGCAACCCTGACAGAGTTCAAGAAGCATTTGGATGATACTCTCAGGCACATGGTGTGACTCTTGGGGATGGTCCTGTGCAGGGCTAAGGGTTGGACTTGATGAACCTTGTGGGTCCCTTCCAACTCAGCATATTCTGTGATTCTAGACCTCATTTACTATTCATGTGACTCTTTACTCAAGGCATTTGGGATATTAACTCAGTCATAATCCTAAAAAGATCATACAGTTTCTTAAAACTGTTTTAGATGTATTGAAAAGAATAAATTCTCCTGGATAACTTTGAGATTTCTAGTAGGTTTAACTCAGATTGGTTTCTATTTCATATAGATGTGTTCACCTGTTTCTACCTGTTTGCTTTTATTTCTAAAATCTCCAAACCTCATTTGATGAAGAAAATGCCATTCAACTTGAATCAGGATCACAATGGATCTCCTTAGGAAAGGAAGACATCTGCCAGTGAACAATAGGTGGGAACAACATTTTTTAGTATTTCAGTTTAGATCATGCTCACAGCATTAAGAAATCTCTCTCAATAATTTAGCTGGCATTTAACTATGACATTGTTAACTGATATAAGTAATTATAGTTCTTTCTTAATATCACAAATCTCTAGGGCACAGTATAGAAAGTCATTGAATGGTATAAAATAGACAAAGGACTGACTAAAAGTTATAAGTTTATTTAAATGCTGAATTGAAATAAGAATATATTAAAAAAATCATATCAGTATCTGCTTTCCAAATTCAATCAAGAAATGGGACTAAAAACTATCCAGAAGCATAGAAGTATTGCAGGACAGTACACCCAGTGAATCAGAACTTTAGTTTATACACAGCAGAACTGCAACAGTGCATTTACTGATTTATACCCCCCAGAAATCTTACATATATACATATATATATATATACACACATATAAAAGGTCAATGCAATTGATAGAGAACAAAGGACTGTCTGTTCTTTTCAGAAGTGTCCTCTATAACTGTACCGAGATAAATTATAACACTGCTCTAATTAAAATGTCTAATTTAAAAGCTGTTGTGTTTCCAACTATGCTCCCCAGAAATATATACCAATATAAATACATAATTTGTATTTCCACACAAAAAGAGAGAGTCTCGCACATATATTTAAAATTAAAGTGGATTAATGAAAAAAAAAAATCAATGTATTTGATTAATATTTTATCCTGGCCTGTTGTTTATTAAGGAGTAACAGTAAAAAGTTAATTCAATGTTTCCAGTAAAAGGAAAGAACTGGAGCAATATCTGTAGATGAGTAATCTGGCAACAAGCAGTTCCAAGAAAAGAGGGCAATAATAAAGCTGCTACTTGAAACCTTGTCATAAAGTTGTTCGACACATTTGTCATGCAAAGGAAATTTGACTATATTGATACATAAATATGTGTATGTGAGTTTCTCTGTAATTTTTGTAGAAAGTCTCAAAGTTCCTAAAAAAAATTTTAATCTATCCCAACACTATTTCACATTAGCTTCCAGAATGACCAGGCATTTTTTTTGCCTAGGAAATTATCCTGGTGGATTTTAAGAAAATACTGGAAGTCTGAAGGTTTTTCAATATATTTTTCCTGTGCAGTTATTTATACTTTGAGAAGACAAGGCAAAGATGATGGATGAAAATGATAAAAATTTTAATAATGATTTTCTTTTATTTCTTCTTCTTTCTCAATCTCATTCTTATTCTTCTTTCTATTCTCTCTCTTTCTCTTTCCCCCTCTCCCTTTCTCCCTTCTTCTCTTTCTCCATTCTTTCCTTTACTTCTTTCTGAAATGCAAAATAAAGAGGAAAAAAACAAAAATACAAAAATAAAAAAAAAAAAAAAAGAAAAAAAAAGAGAGAAGGAGAAGAAAAATCTAAATCACTGCCAGATAAATTTTATATTTATAGCAAACTCAAAATTTTCACTTCTTGGTTCAGGATGAAAAATAAATTCCTTAACCTTTAAAACATTTAAATTTCCAGTGAAATTGAAATTTTATTTTTAGTCATCTTTTTATTGGAAAATTAATGCCATGATCATAGTTATGCAACATTTGATCTGGTATTTGCATTACATTTTAATTCTATTCTTGAAGTTTCAGCTGTAGGATTTCTTTAACCATAATGAATCTGAGTATTGAGATGTCATAAATCAGATTGTTCTAATAATTCACCTGGGTGGGAGGATGTTTGCATGTATCCTACTGTGATTGAAATGTTGGATTATGGTTTACAATGTTGATTAGATGTCAGGACTGCAGCTTTGCTCTCTTGTCCCCTCCTGTATAGGTCTAATTGAGAAATAATTAAAAAAAAAAAACAAAACCACTAGCAACTCTGAAAAGATTCACTTTTCCTGTATCTTCACAGGGAGTTCAATTTATTGATTCAACTTACCCAAGTTAACATAAAATCCAAATTATAGTTGTAGTTTTCATGGGAATCAGCAAACCATAAATAGTATTTTTTCCCTCCTGAGAAGCAGAACAATTAATAGATTTCAGCAATCGTGTCAATTTTGGCCATATTTTACAGCACATTGTAGTTTTTCATCATGATAAAGTTTTGTTTGTCTGTCTCCTGTATTTGCTTAACAGAGTTGCCTCTTTTAAGGTGGAAACAGCTCAGGATACTTTTGACGACTCATTTTCCCTGTGATTTCTATTTCTCTCCATGTTTCTTTCATCCTTGATCTCAGGAGCAACATCTACTCAAAATTAAACCCAGTCCCTTAGTACCCCTCTGCTCAGCACGGGTGAGAGCACACACGGATTTCTGCATCTGTTTGGGGGCTCTCCAGTCCAAGAGAGACATGGACATTACGGAGAGTCTGTGGAATTGTGCTTCTCTGGATGCTCTCAAATGCTGTCCCAAAGGCAGCCTGCAGGGACACGATGGGTAACATTTCTGCTTGACACTTCCCATGATAATTTGAGATGCACAGTCTGGCGGTGTACCCCCACGGTTTGGGGGCGCACCAGTAGTTCTGGATCTGATTCCATGATTGGAGCCATTTCTGACGGCTGAAGGGATGGGGAAGGGGAAAGCTCCATGCAGCGGGATGTTCCGTCCCGGCCAAGGCGACCGGAATTCAGTCCC
>JAWWLV010000088.1:146126469-146150591 GCA_035041135.1 Platyrinchus mystaceus
AGGGACTTTTACAGACAATGCAAAAAGCCATTTTTGACCACATGTTTCACGTTAACCTTAAATTCCCCACTCCTACACACAGCATGAATTTGCATCTACCTTTTGGTGTTTGTTCCTCAGGAAAAGAACTGGGCAGCAATTTGAACCTCATATTCATGTGCAGGGATAGACATCCCACACACAGTGCTCTGTGTGAAAACAGTCTTGGAAGCACGTGAAGGAATGTTTTTGCTCAAATTATATCTGGAGTGTTGGGTTTGACTCTGTTTTTATTATATAACAGCAGGACAGGCCACTACAAAACAGAATATTAAGGCATCATTTACACAACCGATTATGCAAGTATTTATGATATCAATTACTGTCAAATGCAGCTAATACCACTATTTGCTTAATATTCATAGCACAAGAAAGTTAATGTGCCATTCTACTGAGTTTATTGATCTCAACAATGAGATTATGATGCTCCGGTGAGATTCAATTATTTCAGGAAAAGTGCAGGGGTATAGGGGTGGATATGAGAGGGGATACAATTTCTCAGGGATTTGGAGATGTGAGTGGCAAATAACTATTTGCACTGACACAGTAGAGACAAAATAGTGTAAAACAACAACTAGATAGGAATTCAAGTTGCTATTAAAACACAGTTTGAATTCATTTTACAAAGTTTTCTGCCGCACCACAATGTGCTGGCTGTTACTGTCACACACTCTAGTTGGCCAGGCACAGTGGTACAGTTCCACCTTCAAAATAATGTGCAGACTTAGCCACCTGATTTAAGGATCCAGAAATATGTTGCTAGTCCTAAACTTGCTGCCTAAGCTTCTTTCTATAGTCTGTGGAGAACAAAAAATGTTTCCTGAAAAAGACACTCCAGACAGAAATCATGAATCACTTTCTGATGGAAGCTCTCACACTCTCTACTGATTATGTACAGAAACTAGATTAATAACCTCACCACCTAATTTAAAGAAGGATAAAATGACACAAGATGAATTTCATGCATTTGAAATGTACCACTCTTGGATAATTAACCCGAATTAGAAAAGGACAGAACTGGACATTAATTTGTCAAGGCATGTCTTAGAACATCCCTTATGCCATCATGTATAGGGGTGAGAGATCTTTACAGGAGACGTAACCTGTTTTGGAATTGTAACGTATATATATGTGTGTGTGTGTATATATATTATATATAATATTTTTTATATATGATATTGTAGGATATTATTATGTCATATACAGAGGAATGCATAAACTGACTGCTTTATTAGCATTATATGGTGACTTTTATTTAGTGGTCCAAAATATGAAATAGGTTGGACTTGGCTGTCTTTGTTAGCCACTTTGCTTTTGTTGTAGCAGAGGATATAGTTGGCTTTCTGGGCTGACAGTGCACATTATCTCATGTCCAGCCCTTCATCCACCAATACCCCCAAATCCTTCTCCTCAGGGCTGCTATCGATCAAATATGACCATGGGCCACCAAGATGATTACAGGGATAGAGCAATGTTCTATGAGGAATGGCTAAGAGAAATGGGATTGTTCAGCCTGGAAAAGAGAAGAGTTCAGGGTGACTTGATTGGGATCTTTCAGAACCAGAATGGACCCTACAAAAAGGGTGGAAAGTCTATTTCTAAGAGTATGTAGTCACAGAACAAGAGAAAATGGTTTCAAAGTGACAGAGAGCAGGTTTTAGATTAGATATTAGGAAGAAATTCTTTATTCAGAGGGTGGTGAAGCACTAGAACAGGTTGCCCAGGGATTATGGAAATGCTGTATCCCTGGCAGTGTTCAGGCCAGGTTGGACTGGGCTTTGAGCAACCTGTCTAGTGGAAAGTGTCCCTATGTCTGGCAGGGGTTTGGAACTAGATGTTTTTTAAGGTCCTTTCCAACACAAACCTCCCTGTGATTCTGTGATGATTCTATGATCCCGATATCTCAAGATGAACATATTCAGTAAATTATCTTATGCTTTGTGCTGGGTGCCAAACATCTTTCCATACTCTTGATCATTGTTTAAAAATCTGAGCATATAGCTCAAAATCCAGCCACACTTTTCTCTGGGGGTTTCAAGGAAAAGGAATGCTAACCTTCCAATCCTTCACTTCTCATATCCATATTTCCTAGTTACTTCCTCTTAAGAAATCATCTCAGTAAATATTTCTCTCTTTGCCCTGTATGTTTGAACTGCATAAACACTTAACATGAAATGATAGTTTATAAACAATTCATCTCTACATCACATCTTGATCCTCATCTGCTTTTTACTTTGGCTCCCATAGGACATTTATTTTTTTTGAAAATATGTCAGCTGCATAGACATCTCTTAATGCTGCATAGACACATAGCAGACTCTTCCAAAACATGATTTGCCTTTAACCCTTCCATTCCATTGTAACCTTTCCATTACTGTGCCACGTAGCCCCTAGATTATTTGATGCACAGTAACATGCATGCCATGTAGATCATTTGATGCATGGTAAGAGTGAGAACTGATCTTTGTCACAAATGTGTTCAACATTATAATGAAAGCTGAAGACTGTGATGTTGCCTCTGCATTGATAAAATATATCAGAGTCCCTTGATGGGTTTCAATATCAAAACATCTAGTCCATTCTATGTGTATTGAGATTTTCACTTCTAAGCAGATCCATAATTCAGAAAATTACGATCAGCAGGTGGCAAAGGAGAAAGTAGATGTGTGTAATCAGACTTTCTACTGTGACTCCTTCAGATTTTGCTTTCTGCCTTATGTAATCTCCTTTCCTATTAACTTCTTACAAACCTGACACCTTTTTACACATCACAATTGTTGTTCACCTTTCCAAGGTAACATTGACTTGAATTATTGACACCTTAGTGTTCTAGTTCAAGAATTGCAGTGACTGTCTCCTCTGTTTCTAAACCCTGAACAGGTTGAATGTGTATCATAAACCAGGCAAAAAATACAATTCAAACACTGACTTATCATTAAAAGACTCTGTCATTGCAGACTCATTTTGACACATTGCCTTTCTCTTCCTTCTTCCACATGAATTTGTATCTTGTCCCAAACCTGAAGAGTATGGAAGAACACAGCACAGAGACACCAGTTAAGGGCAATGAGCAATGGTGGGTACTCAGAAAAGCTTTAAGAACAGGGCATACATTGATACATTCTCATAATTGTATTGCCAAGTTACAGCACCCTTTGGCTTAGTGGCTTTCTCAGCCAAAGAATTTATGTAAATCCCTCTGTTCTATATCCTTTGATGGGTTTTATTTACAAGGCACTATATCACTGAGCTTCAGAAAGAAGAAACAGTGGTTCTAATAGATGAATAGACAGGAAAGAGAAAGGTGGCAAATAAGGGAAGAACTACACCCCATCTAAGGGACCTATGATGGAGCAGGAATATGAACTGCAGCCCTTGGGAAGAACCAACATTGAGCAGTTTGTGAAGGACAGTCTCCCCTGGCAAGAACTCCAAGCTGGAGCAGGGTAAAGTGTGAGGAGGAAGAAGGAGCAGCAGAGATGAAGTGGTAGGAATTGTCTCTAACTTGCATTCCCTTTCCTGCTGCTCTGCCTGGAGGGGAGGAGGTAGATGAATTGGGAGAGAAGGTAAGTGTGTGAAGGGTGGAGTCAAGTCTGATTTGCCTGTGACAGAAACTGAGGAGTGATCTCCCTGTCCACATCTTGAACCATAAGTTTTTCATTGTATTTTCCCCTCCCTCCTCCAAGAAGGTGGAGTGATAGAGTGGCTCGATAGGCTGACAGTCCAGGTCAACCCAACGCACAGAGTTAGTCTTATTTTGCAAGTCCAGATCCAGCTTTCTTTGCTGAAGACTCCTGTGAAAGGGTATTAAGGAAATTAGTAGATACCTCTCTTTATTACTGTGTTAAAGTATATAATTACAAGGAAACCAAGAAACTACTGTGTGTTTCCCAGAGACTCTCTTCCCTTTTTTGGTCTACTGCTTTTCAAATCATTTTGGACAGACAGTTTGAGAAAGATTTTTTGGACTTTGCAAAAAGCAAGTAAAACCTTAACTAGAAACTCTAATGAAGGTTTATTTCAGGTTGAAAAATTCAATATTTTTGGCTCCCAGTTCTGTTCTCAACTTCCTAGAACAAAATTCTTTTTCCTGGCTTATGAAGTTTCACATCTGACAAAGCCATAACCTTTCACTTCAAAAATATAAATACAATGAAAGAAAACCTTCCTAATGAATACAAATGCAAAACACACTGGATTGCCAGATCAGTGGATTTGCTAATTCAGTATGTAAATCTCTCCAGGAACTGTCTCCTACAGAGAAATTAATTCACTCCTTGTTCAGTCTTTGGATAATGATAATCTATTGGTCTGTACAGCTGACTGCACCGCAAGGTAAAGATAGTTGATAACATCCTGCAAACACTGGAAGACACAGTCTTGCTTTCCTCTTCTGCGTGAAGGATCAAATTTTAAACACTTGACTTGTTTAGAGAACCACCTTCTCACAAAGCAATATGCTTCTAAAACAGAAGTACTTCTAAAACTTAGTACTTCTCTAAGTATATGATCACGGTAGCTTGATATGTATAATCTCTTAGATATCAGAATAAACTCAGCCACAGCAACAGTGAGCTTCTTGGCATCAGCAGGAACAAAACACAGGTCAGTGCTCTGCTTTTTTTAACAAAAGCCCTTGAACATTTTTAGAGGCCTTCTCCAGTAGTTGTGGTATATGCAGATTCCCAGATCTGGTATATACTGTTCTCTCTTAGACAAGTTTTCTGTAAGAAGTTCCTATCTGAGTTCAAAATATTAACAATAAAATATTCCAGAAAAATATTACTGACATGGGAATATCAAAGCTAATTTTCCTCATTCCCTTTTGCTTTGCAATATGTCTATTTGTTCATTCTCTGCCACATTTTCCTATACCTTTGAAAAAAAATGATTATTTATTCCAAATCATTTCCTTTTTTTATTTTTCTTCTTTTCCTAGCTGACATGTTGTCACATGCACTCTTCATCTGGTACATTAGTCAGTTCCTGAGGCAATGAACATCCGCCAGGTTGTGTTTGGCAAGGGGAAGTAGTGAGCTCACACAGCAGTTTGGATCCCAAGCAGAAACTTCCTCTCACTGAACTGCATCAATAAGGGACAGGTTTTCAGAAAAGTCAAATCAAGACACTGAAGTCCTTAGATCGGATCTTTCTCTGAAGGATACAACCACTCAAGATGCCTAAAGCACCACCACAGAGGTTAATCCATGACACAGACTAGATAAAGCATTTTCAGTGAATCATCACTAGCAGCAGTCCACAAATTCATCCTCCTGTTCTAACTATATTGACAGAAATAAATTATATATAGACTTCCTTGGACAAATCCGTTTGTTCACAGACATTTTCAAGATTTAATTATTCCAGACACCATTAGTATGACTAAAACAGTAGGTAGTATCATTTATCTAATCCTTATTATTATGGGGTTTGGGACAAAAGACTAAGACAAAATGAGAAAGCAAGCAAAAATACAATCAAAAGAGAAGGAAATAAACTCGTATTTACACTCCATATTCTAGCTTCAAATTGCAATTCTGCTATAGTAGAACTTTTAATTCACTTCCTCAAGATGAAAGTTTCCCAGATGTTGAGTTACATCCACACAGGTGGCAAGGATCACTTCAATTTTAGCAGACCTGTATACCTCTCAACTGATATAGATACAGAAACTAGATTTTCCCTTTGAAAATACTTGAGGGATTCAGTAATTTAGAAATATTTTGATAATGTCTGGAATTGCTCTGAAGGGACAGATTGCATGAAAAGAGTGTCATCTGCTCTTTTTCAATTTTTGCTCTCTATGAAGGCAGCAAAACCACCCACGTTTTTCTAACACCTGAGTGGTTATAGGACTCTGATTTAATTCCAGCCTCATATCAAAGGGTTTCAGATTTAAAATTCTTTAATGCCTGGAATGTTTCATAACCACTGGCTTGTAAGTTTTACAAAGACAGAGTTTACTTCAGCCCTTCAGTGACTGCTATCTTATTCTTCAAAAAATAATTAGGACACGGTGGTGAGAAGGCAGAAATAGAGAAAAGTTTTCTCTCTTTAAGTCATTAAAATAATCACTTGAATGTGAAAATCTAAGGAGTTAATCTTTACATTCAGCAGTTGATTTAGTATGTTCTTTTTATTCATGTATTTATTTAAACTCTCATTCATTTTTAAAATACCAAATATTAGAACTATCTGTCAATTTGTTAGATTCTAAGCTTTGTTGCTAACATCAGCCAAAACATACTTTTAATGAAAAATAGCATATGAATAAAGGAAAGAGACCAAAATTCCTCTCTTGAAAGCAAACAAACAAAGTAGACAGAATTAGCTTAGATTTCTTTGATTTTGCCTCTTTGCTAGACAGTAAGCATATATTGGCTAAAGCACTAGTGAGCATATGTACAGCTTTAAAAGCTCTGCAATGAGTGCTGCTTCCTGCCCTATAGGAGGAAGGAGGATGTAGGAGGGAAGCAAGAGTACTATGTCATCTAGAGAACATTCTGGGAAGTGCTGGTGTCAAAATGCTAATCTAAAAATAGAGGGCAGAAGCTCTTAGAAAACAAGACCTGATGTGTTTAGGTGATCTAGCAAATAATCATTTATATTATATCAAGTGGATGTGCAATACAAGCTAGAGAAGCTGTTCAAGGAGAGAAGCAAGAGCAGTTTTTCCTCTGCTTGAAAGCTGAGACACTTGGATACAGTCAAGGCATACTCCTTTTCTCTGGGTCTCTTTCATTTTTTTATTTACAACAGCATAAACAGGGGGGTAGTAAAACCCCATTCTTCATCCTTAGCTCTCACAGCAATCTATTCCACAGACTGCTAGCATGAACATGCTTCAGGAAAGAAGTGATAATGTTTTGAATATCTGAAGTGAAGTGAATAAAATGTTGATCGGCTTTGTCTGAAAACCGTGTTCTAAGTACCTGTTTACTGCATGAAAAGAAACTTGCTTTATTTCCAGTGTGCACTGAAGTGGATGCCTTTGCTATACTGTGGGTGGATTACACCCCAGTTAAGGTTTTGCATGAGACACAAAGGGAAGGATTTAGTCTGAGTCCCTACATTTGAGTATCTGTAAGGGCACTAGATGTCTCTAAACTCCATTTTGGTCAGTGGATATTGTGTTAGCAGACAATATCAAGGTGGAAAATCCATTCAGGTATTGAGCTAACATAGACTCAATTCTGTTGTCTGGAGATAGGCATCTGCACTCATTGTGACCTCAGAAGTCTGCCACAGGACTCAGATCTGCCACAGGAAGTTCAAAGACACATGTTGTTTTGGATCAGACATTGGGAAGCAGATAAGATGCATAGGGCATCTCAAACAGCACTAGACATGTTTAGTATACAAGTCATGTCTTATATGTCTACCTTTGGGTGGTCTGAATAGCTCAACAAACTCTAGTGCTTGTAGTAAGTAATTCAGTAGTAGCTTATACAGACCCAGACAGGTAGATCAGACACTCATGTGCTTAAAGATATGCATGCAGTACCTTATAAAATACTATATTTATCCTGACTGGCCTCCTGCTTTGCAGAAGGATATAATTCTTCTGTAGACATTGAACACTATCTTCCAGCTCAATTTAAATGTCTTAAATATCCAAATATACCTTTAGCAATAGATGTCCTCTCTGTCTTGAGACGTCACCTGAAGTACTGTGTCCAGGTCTGGGTTCCTCAACACAAGAAAGATGACGACCTGTTAGAGCAGGTCCAGAGGAGGCCAGAAGGATGCTCAGATGATTAGAGCACCTCTCCTATGGAGACAGGTGAGGGAGCTGGGGTTGTTCCGCCTAGAGAAGAGCAGGGTTGTGAAGACCTCATTGCTCCCACTCAGTACCTCAAGGGGGCTTATGAAAAGGAAGGAGAGAGACTTTTTATAAAAGCAGACAGTGCGGACAGTGAGCAGTGGTTTTAAACTGAAAGGAGGCAGGTTTAGATTAGATGTTAGGAAGAAACTCTTTACCTAGAGAGTGGTGAAGCACTTGAACAGGTTACTCAGAGAAACTGTAGATACTCCATTCCTGGAAGTGCTCAAGACCAGGTTGGATGGGGCTCTGATCTGGTGAATGGCATCCCTGCCCATAGCAGGGGCATTGGAACTAGATGATCTTTAAGGTCCCTTCTCACCCAAACTGTTCTTTGATTTTATGACTCCAACATTTAGGCAATTGCACTGGGAGTCGACACTGAAACTGAGTCACCTCTTGTTGCAGTAGCCTTAGTGGGCTAAGAACAAAAAATCCTAAATTTCTCTTAGAAACAGAATGTTCTGCAAGAACCTTGAAATGAAGGTACAAAGGAAGAAATAAAAAAAAAGATGAAATAACTGCAGTGTTAGGTAGGGATTATAATAACTTTAAGGGCTGTACAATTTTCAGAAAAATACAGTTTTAAGTATCACAATTTTGTACTCGGCTATCTAATTCTTTAATTGCAAATTCTCTGAAGCAGGCTGTTATTATGTCTGAATATTACCTAGCATGGAGTTGCTTTCAGATGCAGGCTCTGGTTTTTGTCATAATAGAAACAGCAAACAACAGTAACAAACGTACAAACTGCTAGAGAACGTAGTCCACTGCCTAGTAATTAACTTGTATGTGTGCATACATAATCCACATGGTTTCAGTGCCAAGAGCTCATATATATGTTATAATTTAAAAAACATTGCCCCAGCTTTGTGAACAAATTCCCAAACCTGTGGCAACTTTTTGAAGAGGCACCTTCCTGGGTCAGAATTCAAGACATGTCTGCACACAGTGCAGTGTCCAGGTTTAGGTACAGTCTTTGTTGGGAAAACAGCCCCATCTCTTCAAATTACAAAACCCTATTGTTTTGAAGATGTACTTTGTCACAATGCTAGCTCTGGACTGACCATAAATATTTATGCTTTCAGCGAATGGAAGAGTTGTGCCAATGAACACTGGTGTTTTGTTTTATTTTTCAATATTTCATGAGTGGTATGCGAAAGCTAGATTGTGCAGTGACAGGTAACACAATCCTCTTCAGCAGCATTGACTTGGAGTTCAGAACCATGGAAAACTCAAAAACAAATAACACAACTGTATTGTTTTAAAGCTTCCATCTCATAATCATTCTCCTGTGTCATCAGGCCTGCAAGGGGACATGCTCTAACTGGTTAGTGTGTACTGTGGCTTTTCCAGTGGCTAATTTCGGGCAATAATGAAGAGAGCTCATTGTGGGGGTTTTGATTGTTTCTAATAATAATCAGGTAAAACAGAATGGAAGTTCTTTCAGGCTACAAAATGCATCTCTCAGATATATTCCTTTACAGTTACACCTAACAGAGATTGTGCTGCTTCTATCACTCTATGTCAGAGGCAAATAGCTGTTACACCTCCTAAAATCAGACCGTGAACAATCCACTTTGTGCAGAAATCACACAGGGTGAAGATAAAATGGAGACACCTTTATTGCAGGGGACAGCTAGCTTTTATGTGGTAGGCATGGAATGTGTGGAATTTGGGAGGATTCAAAGGAGATACATGCAAAGATATATGTCTATAAATGGAGAAATTGAGCTAAAACACATCCAAATATGGGTAAAGGGAGATATAGAAAAAGGAAAAGCCATAAATTTTAACTATCACTAGCCAGTGGACAAAGGGGTTACAATCAACAAATAGGAAAAGGGCTAACACTAATTCAAACTGCAGATTACATGTAAAGTAAGATTTTTTTCTAACAACATTGCTAACAAATAGAATAAACATAGCACTTTTATAACATGAAAAGCAGTCTCTGAGGTAGAAGTTATATGTTGTTCAGTAGTTCAGCTGCATTTCAAAGCTGTCTTTTCATCAATTCTCTTTTTCTTCAGAAGTTTTTCTCCACCACGAATAGGCATGCTGTGGTGTACTTCCCACAATTCTACACTTCAGAACTATAGTTTTCAGGGAAATATTATGATCTCACAGCTAAAGTTAAATGTCTGTGTTTATATGCACAGACATCCATGTCTAAAATTCTTCCCAGGCTCTTTCATGTCTTCAAAAGAACCATGCCATAATATGCCATTATCATAACATTGTAAATGATTCAGTAGCCTCTCTCTCCTAAGCTGTCCTTGATGTAGCAAGGATGCTTTTCAGACTAATGGAGATAGACAAGTCTTTCTGTTGGGCTTGGACAGCCCTGAAGTTTATTCTACTGTATCTTATATTTTAAATGCCACTGGGGTCAAGGTTGTGTCTCTTTCAAAGTTGAGAGGAAAGTTGGATTACTACTGAAATTTCAATATGAAAAGTATAAGATTTTAAAATTACTTGTATTCACAGTTCTCTTGTTGGTGGGCCAGAAATCATGGACAGCACATGACAGAGCTCATTAAGGAAGAATGAGAGTTATCTTTTTGAGTAAGGGATGAATGAAAGCCAGATAGAACTCAGATCACTTGATACAACTCAGTCATTCAAATCACTTCTAATTTCATATTTCTTAGCATGTTGTCATTTTTTTCATCATACCAACGGTGAAGTAAAGCAGGAATACATTATTCCAAGACCAAATGGATATCAGAAGTAGTCTGATCTCTACTTTTTTTTCAGTGCACTAAAAGAAAAATTATTGTCTTCAATGATATTTAGAATAATTTCAGAAGCTTGTTTTCCTCCACTGAGATACCTGAGTTGAGTGTCACCTGTATGTTACCTCTAAGCTTCAAATGGCTCTTCATGTTGCTAATTTATTTATGTACAATACACACAAGATTAGTCCATAGTTCTTGGTAGCAAGGAAGTGAACCCACTCTGAAAATGGGTCTCTGGGCTATTTCTGTCTCCATAAAGTCCTCTATATGAGAGCAAATACAGGGCTGCAAAAAGTGTCTGTATTACCTGACACATTGCAAAGTAGCTGGCAGAATTTCCAGCCTCAAGACAAGGAACATGACAGAGATTTGCAAATAAATTGCAGAGACTTGTTGGAAGCAGTCAGAAGGAAAGGTAATCCTAGATCAATTTTCAGCAGAGCTTCTCAGCTCTAAACATCTGCTGAAGGTTGAGCCTAATGCCTTGCAGCATAGTTGGTCCATGGGTATGACCTGAAGTGTGAGGTATAATCCGAGCCTAGTAGTAGTAATAGTATATATAATTAAAATGATTTTAACACAAAACCTGAAAGTAAAAAACTTTAAACTTAATGAAGAGTGGTGTCTATATATTTTAAGTAATAAAAAAGAATAAATGGTTGCAACATGAATAAAGAGATGAGAGGGTACATTACCTGTATATGTTCTTGTATATGCACACACATATACCAACAGCGTAGTTTCACCCTGTATCCCATTGTGTCCATAATTCAGGTGTGTACAGTAAAACAAAAACTTTCATTTTATGATTTATCCTCTCTGTATTGGTAATATTATCTTGAATGAATTGCTCTTTGGTTCTTGTATTACTCCACTGCCTACTGAGCAAAGATGAAAGTAGGTCAGCTTAGATAATTAACTTTAATATGATCCATTGTTCAAAATTAAGTAACCTCATTGGACTTACATCTTGTAGAAAATAAGAACACTGTGAAGGCATGGACAGATGGGCCTAGTGAACACCAGCACAGAGATACCACGATGCCTGATCTGCCTGGCCAGCTGCTCTCTCATAGGCTGGGGAAATACCTTTTACCCTGGTCCCTTGACTGCAAAAACCCACTTTTAACTCATGTGGTATGAGTTAAAAAAAAAGTATTTGGCTTGAAATTTCACATTAAAATAACCCTACCACCCCTTAAACCACATTAAAATACCCACCCTTGTGAGATCTCACCTAGAGTACTGTGTCTGGCTCTGGGGTCCCTGGTACAATAAGGATATGGACCTGTTGCAATGAGTCCAGAGCAGACCAGAAAGATGACCAGAGGGCTGGAGCATCTCTCCAGTGAGGAAAGGCTGAGAGAGCTGGGGTTCAGCCTGGACAAGGGAAGGCTCTGAGCTGAGATTTTTGTGGACTTTCAGTCCACACCTGAAGGGAGCCTATAAGACAGATGGGAAGGGACTTTGACAAGTGCACATAGTGATAAAACAAGGGGGAATGGCTTTAAGCTGAAAAAGGGTAAATTTCAATTAAATATTAGGAAGAAATTCTTGACTGTGGGGGTGGTGAGGCACTGGAGCAGGTTTCCCAGAGAAGTTATCCCTGGAAGTGTTTAAGGCCAGGTTGGATAGAGCTTTCAGCAACCTGGTCCAGTGGAAGGTGTTCCTGGTCATGGCTTGGGCTGGGAATTAAAAGATCTTTGAGGTCCTTTCCAACCCAGCCCATTCTGTGATTAATCACGTGTTGAAATTTATAGCATTTTCTTTATCTGTTTTCAGCTTCTCACACTTGTCCCATTTGGCAGTTTCTCAGGTGGTATCCAGAACTGTCTCACACCTTGTTTGTTGAGCTTAATCTCAAGTCAGACTAGGTAGACCTAGCCAGCAGCCTAATCATGTGTCTGCAGCCTGAAAGACAAAGTAATCAAATCTGAGGCTACAGGCACTGATGATCTCCAGCATGGATATTCTTTACAGCCTTTGAATTCTGGGTTGATGCATATGAGACATAAATGAGGTAAAAGCATTTAATTTTTCCTAAAGAGGGAGAAAAATGGGGCTCAGTAACTCTCACACCCGTACTGTGGTGTATGAACATAAACCCTCCTCAGAGCAGTAATGCATTTTGCCAACAGCAGCACTTACTACAGGTGCCTTATAACTCTTAGATGAGTCACATTCTTGGAAATTGCTAGAATTGTAGGAATCTTCTTAATTTGATGCTCATCTCATACATTTTATATGTTTGCTTGAGTTGGAACATTCTGTCTTCAACTATTACAGCATGGATTTTGCTTGCAGAATCTTGGAAGAAATGTATATTTTGTGCAGATATTAGAAAAAAAAATTAAAAAAATCCTGTAGCAGGATTATTCCACTGAAGTATCTGTCATTGGATCATAGAGCTTGCAAACCCTCAGTGTTTGGATTTTAAAGGATATTGCTTATTCCTAAGAAATTCTAAAGTTTGTTTTCACAATCTAAGGCTCAGAAAGACAATTTACAGTTCATCTTTTACAATAAAAATAATAGAAATAGTTGCTTTTGATTAAACTTTAGATCTTAAGGCATAATTAGTTTTTCAGTTAGAAATAAAAAGCATCTAAAAGATAATTCTGGTCTCTCATTTAGAATTAAGAAGCATCTACAAGACAATTCTGGACAACCAGTGCTATCCCTTTCTTTTTATTTTATTTTTTCCTGTCTCAACTTTCTTGAAGGTCATATTTGCATAACAGTTCAGATTGCCCATTCATCCAATAAAGATAGATTTTAGTCAGGTTGAAGATGCATATACTAACACCAGAAACTTCTACACATCTTAGAGAAATATTAGCCAGATAGATTTATTTCTTCACTTTTAAAATTGCATTGATATTTATTACGGTGTGTAATGACTGAATTATATGGTTGATTGTTTCCAGGTATTACTGCAATATGAATATATTAGTAGTCCCCTTCTTACTGTAGTAAAGCACAAAAGCAAATGATACAAAACAGATTGAAATGGTTCAATATGTATTTACAACCTCCTATAAATGAACACCCAGAAAGTATGGAAAATATAGAGCAGTAATGCTTCTTAACCTTGTTTAAACAATTGTGAAGGGCAATTCTGTGCCAGCTTCTGATGGACTAAGAAAATGCATAAGGAAATCTAATATGCAGTTTTGTTTCTGTACTCATAAAAAGCTTTATATTGATAGATTAGGAGCCTAATATTGTATCCCTGCTCTGTTCGATAACACTCGTTTGGTCAATTCATCATTGAAATTAAATGGTTCACGTAGAAGAGAAAAAAAGGAAGTGCAGAAGAAATGTATGTTACAGTGGAAGATGCCTCACAAAGTCTCTGAAGGTGTGACATAAACTGAGTTCTCATAGGAGGTTTGTCATCACTTTTTATGCCTTAAAACTATCTGAACTGTTAAATTTTGAATAGAGATGTAAAAATGAATAGCATTAATTGTTCTCCAGTTTGATGCATCTACTCACCAGTGGAACCACTGGTCACAGGGACCATCGTGTTTCTATGACATTATTTTTAAAGATGATGAATTGGAAGAGGAAGTTTGTGGAATTTTCCACAGGAGAAATATGAATTAATCTAGCCAGGTAAAAGTCATGTCAAAGTACTCGATTTCTTGTGATAAAGTTTTTGGTTTTTGGATTTTTTTAATTGATAGTTACAAAATGGCAATTGCAAAACAAATATCCTCATCACACATTGAAAGACATGTGGAGCAAATCTTTATCTGTCTCATCCGGATCATTAGGAAAAGAGGGCATGGTCTTAAGCTGTGCCAGGGGAGGTTTAGGTTGAATATTAGGAAGAAATTTTTTACAGAGAGAGTAATCAGACATTGGAATGGGCTGCCCAGGGAAGTGATGGATTCACCATCCCTGGAGGTTTTTAAGATGAGACCGAATGTGGCACTGAGTGCCATGGTCTGGTAACCATGGTGGTGTTGGATCAAGGGTTGGACTTGATCT
Organism: Platyrinchus mystaceus; assembly: GCA_035041135.1. Lineage (NCBI taxonomy): Eukaryota > Metazoa > Chordata > Aves > Passeriformes > Tyrannidae > Platyrinchus > Platyrinchus mystaceus. Next base: position 146,141,068 of record JAWWLV010000088.1, read on the forward strand.
TGGAGGTCTTTTCCAACCCATTTGATTCTATGATTCTATGATTACTTTTTTTAAATTTTTGACGTTCTTGTTGTTACTATTATCATCTTCCTTATGAGTCCTTTGTTTCATTTCATAACCGGATCCAGACTTTTCACTCCTTTTTGAGAAGCTTTTGGATCAGTTTTAGCTACAGTTCTCTTCTGAGATCCTTCTGTCTAATTCTGGCAAACAGATTGAAGGTTAACTTCCCTCAGCCAACTGTATCAGAGCACTCTATGAAAAAAAGGGTGGCTATTTAGCATCTGGACACCACTGTGTTTGCTGGTTCCATGAAATTCAGCTCAGTGCAAAGTAAATAAATGTCAAATCTGCAGGGCTGCTGGAAATCCCTGCTCCAGACCTGCAACACCTTCTGCCCTCCTCCTCCTCTCACCTTTGTATTTGAAGGACTGTTTTCACACATTTTCTCTTTACTCCTCACTGTGCCTGTGTGGTGTCTCACGCTTCCCCAGTGTGTTTTCACAGAGGCTTCTTCAGACTTTGAAGAGAAAAACCACCTAAGTTTTACTTGTGAGACAGGTGTACCTGGGGGTTGGAAAAGGAAGATTCTCCACAATAAGGTAGTGGCAGAGGTTGCAGTGATGTTGAAGGAAAAGGTTTCAGTTATGGTGTTGGACCCAGGAATAAGAAAACTTTATCTTCATCTGTGAAGTTTAGATGTTTATATTTTTGTTGTTGTTGTTGTTGTTTAGTGGGTTTTTTTTTGTTTTGTTTTTGATGGTTTTTTTGTTGTTTGGTTTGGTTTGGTTTGGTTTGGTTTGGTTTGGTTTGGTTTGGTTTGGTTTGGTTTGGTTTGGTTTGGTTTTGTTGGGGGACTGATAAAATTTAGAACAGTATGTGTAAGTCTGGAGATCGGGTTTTCAAAAAACTACAGTATAAGTCAGAAGTGTGAAAAATTACAAAGTGCCTTATTTTAAGCTGGGAAAAAAATCGAAAGAAGATTGAAAGTTTCCTTGCTTACAGTACTGATGTATCTTCATGGACATAAAAACACAAGTAGTCAAGATGACTTCACTGCAGTGGAGAAAGTAATAAAAATAGTAAAAACCAAGAGCTGAAGCCAGATGAAGATTCAGTGAGAAGTGAACTTCTTAACTGTAAAGCTGGTTAATTACTGGGACAGGCTACCAAAGCAAATGACATCATTTCCATGGCTTTCTGTCTTCAAATGAAAAACAAGATGACTTTATGAAATATTTCCTTTAACCAAGCTCAAGTTATTGGGCCAAGTGTTGTACTGTATGCAATCCAAAAGTACCTTTTTTTCTTCTTTAAAGACTGAATCATTTTTCATTAAAGTAAAAATCCTCTCTGAGGAAGTCAGTATCTTTTCCTTCATCATAAATAACATCAGTTAATCTGATTTGCTCTTAGAGTTTCAAAGGAGCTTTTTAGTTGACACTGGTGATTTTTTTCTGTTCTCCTTGAACTTCTCTTCTTTTGATTGCTTCTAAGACTCACAGGCCTTTTCAGATCACCTTATACTCTGGAGCTGTGTTACTATTATACAAGTTAAGGGAGTTATTGATGGTTTTTGACAGTACCCTCAGAAATGAATGTATCACCAACATCTATAAGAAGGTGGCTGTTCTGAGGGTGGCCTGTGACATCAACCTGCCACACAGTCCCAGCCTGTGTATGTGTTTTTAGCTCTCAGGTTTCAGCGGAAATAGTCTTCTGCCACCGGATTTATGAGCCTGCCTTCTCACAGCAGTTAATCTTTAAATATAGAAAAAGCATGGCAACAGCTGTTGTCATAACACTGATAAGTGACACAAAAAACCGTGATTGCCTACTCCAGCTGCTCCAGCTCATGTTTCTGCTGCCCAGCTGCTGGAGCCCAGGCCAGTTCCCAGGGTTCAGGGTCTCTGCCCATGCAGAAGGATGTGGCCGCTGCTTTCCCAGTTGCTGCTTCAACCAGTTCATAAGCACACACATATCTGTGGATCCTTTGAGCATCAGCACAGCCCCTCTATTCTTTCTGCACCCCTGCTTGGATCCCAGGTCACCTTAACTGCCCCACAGGTTGCCTGCTTGCCTGCTGGTCCAGCTTGATGCTCACTACAAGCACACACAAACACACACACACACAGAGTTGTCCCTCATGTTCTGCACTCTTGCAGCTTTTCCTGTGTGTACCAGCACAGACTCCCTGCCTGCCTGATACCCTGTCCCAAACCTGAGGTGCCCTTGCTTGCCAGATGGTCTGGTTTGAAGTTTACTGGTAAATATACACACATCACCCATTCACACCAGGATTGTGGATGATACAGACACTCACCCCACCTCAGCAGTTTGCACCAGGCACCCACATGCCATCTCCAGACACTCCTTCACATATTTTACAATTACCTTTAGTACTTTAATAGTAGTTTTGCATCTCTGTTTAAATGTCAAATGTGGGATCACCTATCTCTTGAGTTCACATCCATAATGAAATGATATTCCCAGCCTTCACAATTTTGCAGTTTAACATTGTAAGACAAAGATAAAATAGAGAATGCCAGGGAACAGATTAGAGTAATCCAAGGTAAGAATAAAATTATTAAACTTACTACAATAAAATACTATTGTAGTGTATCAGCTGCCTAAATGAAGCCAAGTGTATCAGTATCAGGGAAAATTAAAGAGTAATTTATGTCTCTGCCTTTCTTATGTAAGGCATATTTAAGAGTGGCATTAAAGCAAAAGAGCAAGGAGCATGCTTTTTGAAATAAAGGAATCAATCACACTTTGAACTCAATGGGTTTATACATTTTTAGCTCTATTATGTTGGTAACATCTTAAATCACTGTCCAATTTTGTTGGAACCCAGGTCCAACAATAATGCCTTTCTTCAAAATCTCTGATAGACTACATTGAAGCCTTATGATAATTGAATTGCTTAAATATATTGCTACCACACCAACTATGAACCTTATATTTGGACTTGTACAAATAACAATTCACTGATGATAGTCTGTGGCATAAGTTAGAAGTCTGAGCTTCTTTGTAAATGCACAATACAATACTGTCCTCATCCTAAGGAGCTGATAATATAGAAATACTTTGACCTGAAGTACAGAATTTCATTCTCATCTACTGCTCCCATAAACACTGAAGAAAACTGTGAATGATCAACTTCCCAAAACAGTAATTAAAGACAAAAAACTTAATTACCTCAAACTTTCATCCTGTATTATTTCAATAAAACCCTTGTAATATACCCCACTGTATTTCACATAGGCTTAACTCATATAATGCAAAATAGGGCAACAGTCATAATATTCAATTACAGCAACATGTATAAGCTGTGAGAGTGACAAACATTAAAGTCTTTGCAGTAGAAAGCCATTGGCAGTGGTTGATTAACTCTTTAAAAAGTTGCTTGCATAATTAATTGGTTTCCATTCTCCATATAATTAGTGGGTATATTGTCAGAACCCAGATGGATATCAAATGATATACACATCTCATTTAAAAACTTAAGATTTAATTTCTTTCCTAGCAAAAAGAAAACTCCTTTAATTTATATGAGCAAGCCTCTCTCTCCATACATCAACTGACAGCCAAACCTAAAGGAAATCATTTGTGAAATTTGAAACACATCTGAACATCCCACTCTCCGGTACTACTTACATTTACTCACATTTTTTATTTTGCTTCTCTTGGTCTTTCCTCTTTAATTCTTGGTCTTTCCTCTTTAATCCTCTCTAATTTGCCATTAAATTTTTCTTAAATTTAATGGCAAAAGTGTCATGGATGTCAATGTTGTTGGTCTCCCAAACTAAACATGCCTAGTCAACTTATTATGTGAATGTAGAAATTGATCCTACCTATAATTCACCTGTGTTTTGAAAATGTATAAGATAACCTCAGGGGAAGGAAACATTCATTCACCACCCTTTTTGTATCCTCCTCCCCCATCCTGTTTGAGAAAAGTCTCTGAATTTTTTAATTCAGCTACATATCCAATTGGTGAACTGGCTGTCAGGATGTTTACGCAGATTCACACAGAATCAATTAGGTTGGAAAAGACCTCTGAAACCGTTGATTCCAACCTATGACCAAACAGCACCATGTCAGTTAGACCAGAGCACTAAGTGCCACATCCAGTCCGGGCTCCTTTGTTACCAGAAAAATGTGTTTATTTTGCCTAACTTCAAACATCTGTAATATAAGGATCTACAACTGAATTTGAGAATATAAATTCCCTTTACAGATAAGAGCTATTTTTAAAGTGAATTTCTTTTTTTATCATGTACTTAAGTATAACTAGGAAATTTTTTTTCTAGATTTCTCTATGTTTTTTCTTCTGTTTTCACTGCAAGCAACTCAGTTGAAAGAGTATAAAAAAATTGTTCAAAAATATAATATTTATGAATGTTCTGATATCTTAAGATATCTATATGTATATATATAAATAATTGTATGCATATAAAAATGAAAGTATATACAGTAATTTTCAAATATATGCACAAGCATTTTTCATATGGTTTTTAAAAAGTCTACTATTGAAGAAGAAAAGGAGATGGTATAGAAAATGGTATTTGAGGTTTGAGAAGTTCAGGTGTAATCAGTCCATAATTTCAAAGGCAGTGTAGTTTTTTAACTGGTTAGATGACAGATCCAGTTCTGATCAGGCATCTTTAACTATCTCCACTTCTTCAACTTCATTTCATTTTTTAGAAAAACAAAATATATTACATTCCTCTTTATTCTGTTCATAGCACATTCAAGCAAAATAGGAATTGGCATCACTAGATGAGTAATCAAACAGGTGGCATCTAAAATGCTTTTTGATGTGTGCCCAGAGAAGACATCATGCAGCTGGCAGATTATTTTGCATGCCAAGTAAGTCTGATGAAGAAAAGCAATCCTTTCAAAACAAAAGCAAAAAAAAGCCCAACAGATGAAAAGAAAAAAAGTAATAAAGAAAAAAGGAGAAATTTCTGAAAACAGAGGAGGCTTTGTTTTTGGAGATTACAAGAAGCCTGGCCCTTTCAGCTAAGCTTTTCAAATACTGCTCATGAGATAAAGTCTAATTCCTGTCTTGGCCAGTCTACCTCTGTGAACTTTGAGGAACTGAATATTTTTATGGCTTAGAGCACTCTCTGCAGCCTTTTAGGCATCATTATGTCTATCTGGATTTCCAGAGTAACTCAGCCAACAGAAAAGAGTAGAAAAACACTGGGTATGATCTTAATATACAAAACACAGAGGATAGAACAATGCTTTATGTAACTGGAAGATTTGGAGTCAAATCTGTTTGGAAGGGAAACAGCCCATTTTCAACTTATTTTCAGAATCACAATCCCAATCCCTTGAAGAAATATGAAACTAACTTCTGTCTTTTTATAAATTTTCTATGTGCAGTGAAGATCAAAGTGACATCATCATAGCAAGGAAAATTCTTGTCCTGTACTCAATATTTTCTCTAATGTTATACATAAAAAGGTATGTTATCATGAGAACAGTCTTCTTCAACAATCCATTACTGCAAGAAAAGTATCTCAGCAGTGTTATGAAGAGTGAAAAAATTTCATACCTTTGGATCAGGATCTCTCAGGATTTGGTTAGAATTGAAATGCAAATAGCTTCACAATGAACAAATTGAAAATAACATTAAAATGACAGCTCTTCTGAGGACTAAAAAATTCAAATTGTCAAAAAAAAAAAAAATCCAAAAGTCTATTTGCAAAACCAAACACACAAAATAAAAGGGTACTTCAAGCATGTTTTTACTTCAAAGGAGAGCTCTAAACATATACAGATACACATTTTTTCCTTTAAAGGTATGACTCTAAAAATAAAAATGTTACTTAAAACTTTCTTCTCAACTTTTAACTTATCTCAATCTGATTTTTGAGCCAGTAAATATCAACTGCAATACTAGTAATTACCCTTCATTTTTATGGCTATAAAGTGTTCCCTTTAAAAGAAAGAACACTATAATAACAACTTACTTAACAATTAAATATTTTGTTCAAGAAAGAATTCTAATTTCTCGAGAAATCTGTTAATTTTTAGTTAGTATATTTTCTTTTACTGTTTCATATAGTAGACTTAACTATGTGGTTTTTTTGTTTGTTTGTTCTTTGTTTTGGTTTGGGGTTTTTTTAACTTGTGAAGAGGAAAAGCACTGCCAATGGAAAATACTCTTATATTACATATAGTCCTAACTGTTTAGATACCCACACAATGGCTCTGAACTGATGAGATGATAAAATTATCTGTTAAATATATAAAATGGAAGCTAAAAACCCCTGGGCCTTTGTGTCACATTCTGCTGTTTTGTTGGTGTCACAGACCATGAAAAGCAGGTGTAAAAGTCCTGATTTAAAGTGGACTAAGAAGTTAAGAAGCTTTTGTATAATGAATGGTGTTTCTTGGGTCAGTTTGGTAGATGTTTTTTTCTTCAATCCTCAGATTGTGTAGATTTATCATACCTCTGGGTTTCTGCTCCCAAAAGACTGTTAGGCAAATTCTGCTACTGAAAGTAAAGTTATTCTTTCAGAGGAGATGATGACATCCCATGAGTGCAATGATTAGAGATCCCAGCTGAGATCCCAGGGAATGCTGCAGAAATTGTTCTCCTTTGTAAGAAAGGAGGAAGAAGGTCTTCATATCTGGGTAGGGATTCTTTGCATCTCCTTAGAAAAATGATCAATAATCCAACTACATTCAAAACAATGAGCAAACTGACTTGATATTTGATGCATTCTTCTAAAAAATATTTTCAAAAATATAGACTGAACTTTTCACAGAACCTGTATTTCAGTACTGAAAGACAACCATTTGCATGGAATGTTTATTATCAACAAATCAGCCATCGATCTGAAAACAGTATTATTAAAGCAAAGGCTGTAAGTGATCTAAGGAAAAGCAAATGTTATCAAAGACACAATTAAATTATGTTTTTTGCTTGTTTGCTCTGAAAAGGCGCTGTCAACTCTTTAAATAACCAGTAGTAAGGAGAGCTTGACACCTTGTATACAGATCAAGAACTCGAACAGGTAACACTTTACTTAATAGAGAAACTAATCTCCACAAACACATCTAGCAACAAATATTCTTTTATTGTGCTTTCTCTTTGTTCTTACAAATAATTTTTTTGTGAAAAACTTAACATTCCACATCATATTTATTTTTCAGTATTCTTAAACTTCACACTGAGTGTCATTAAATCTGAGGGAGAACAAACAACTCACTTGTTTCCTTGCAACTTCCTTTCTTATCTCTGAGATGAAAGCTTTGAGAGAGTAGTTTTGGGGGACACCCTCTTATAATGTTTGAAGGTGTTCAGGCATTTCTTTTATTCTTTACACTGTTTGGTGTGGGGTTCTTTAGTACAGAGAATTTCCATGTGAAGCATCACATGAAATGTGACATTTCATCCTGCTTTGGATAGCACTACAAAAGCTTTCAGATGATTTTCATCATTTGAAAACTACTTAGGTGCCTTTATATTGAATACTTGGATAGATCAATGCTACCTTATAAAGATCTTCATTTTTAGTCTGCAATATATGCATTGCCTGATTATGCTCTTACCACATATTTACAGCCTTTATCCATGTGATATATCACTTCCTTGTGAGGATTCATACCACTGAAGACACAGGTGAAATTGTTTTAGCAGTTTGTAGACTGTTCAGTCATATTAGGTGCTACAGAAATGAGTAGATTTTGTACCTTAAGTCTGCATGTAAATTAGCAAGATAAGAAAAGAACTGAAGGCCTGTTATTGGGGGGAGCTGGTTTGTGTGTGGGTTTTTTTGTTTGCCCTTTTCTTTTTTTTTCCCCCAAACAAATTAATAGACGGAGCAATAAAATGGCTTTTTACAGATCTATTAAAAGCATAGGGGAAAAAAGAAGTGCAAGTCCCCTGGATCCTAAATTTGCACAGATCCTACCTATCCTGAACCTTCACATGCTTTTCAATCACACAGATTATCATAACACCATATGGACTAAAAGAGTTTATGTATTATATCAGGACTAGGGATGGTACCACAAGGCCTAGCTCACATGAACTGAGGATCTATTAGATAAGGTCAAGGGTTCACCTCTCACAATTTCATGCTTATTAACATCATAAACTCACAACTAAGACCTGGGAATGAAGAGTAAAAACATTTTCAAGTAATTTCTGCCATCTGAAAGTCAGATGCTTGGTTCAGGCATAACATCTGGTCTTCCCCTGCAGGTGTAAACTCCAACCCTACTAGGAGATAGTCCCACTGCACATGTGACAACTGTCTCCAACATCTGCTGTGTTTTGTCTGGTACCTTAACTCAGGTATTTAAATTGTAATTGACTAAGTGAGGTGAAGTGAATCCATCCCCAAAGTAGAGACAGGTTCCTCAAAACAGGCCTCACCTGACTGTCTGCACTTTTCCAGCCCTTTCAGAGAAACTGAAACCAGACTAAAGCCACGTATTTTGTTGTCCTCTTTGGGGCATCAAGATGTTAAATATACACGTTAAAGGAAGTTAAGAAAATTAACACCATGACAGTACACAGTACATGATTGCCCCTGATAATGTGCCAAAGAAATCAACAGTGTGGATGAAGGGTTTTTTTCAGGTATTCTGTAATGCCTTGGAATCACATCAAAATTTCCAGTGTGATTGTTTACTTCTAGCATACTGTACAAAACTGATGTTCTTCCTTTCCTGCCTATGAGGAAACACCATTTTCTGCTTCAGCCTCTTTCATTTCAGTCTTTTTCAATCTGCTCACATTTCTGTATCCTTTCTGCTTTGAACAGTAGAACTTTCTTTAGGAGCAGAAGAAGCTTTGTTATTTGGTGCCACATTCAGAGCTCAGATGCACCTGTATAAATTGAAACTAAACCACCAACATCAGCAGGGCTACTCTGAGAGTCACTGTGAGGTGTACTGGTGCTCTACAACTAATTAAAGAACACACTATGGTTAGATCACAATTGCTTTTATGGGGAACAAAAATATGTCATGTTCTCTCCACCTAAGCAATGTAATAAAAATAAGATTATTAAAACTGTGTCAAGTTGTTATGACAACCTCAATTTGGGCCCTGAAAAATTGTGTCTGATTTCACTTGAGTATTAATAAAAACTTTCCAGCTGAGGAATACTGCTGAAATCGTAGGTAGGTGAAGCCTCTGAAGAGCAGTCAGTCACAGCTCTGCTGGATGTGGGTTGTTCAAGTAAGCTATTAGGATCTTCTAGTCCTTCCTCCCTAAAATCCAGCCTTCTTTCCTCCTGAAATGTTTCAGGGACAATGACTCTCCCTCAGCTACATACTTTCTCATCTATACTCAACATTTATTGCTCAAGGCCACACACTAGATGATGGTCTGGAAGTTCTAGTAACCCCACCTGTCATGGTTTGAGAGCCCTAAAAATCCAATTCCGAGTTCAGGCCTCCCTCCCCAGTTTAAACCCGGTGTGAGATGGGTTTTCCAGACAAAACACACAAGACTCAAAATAGGGGGAAGGGAATATATTACAAGACTG
>JAWWLV010000088.1:146158563-146186213 GCA_035041135.1 Platyrinchus mystaceus
AAGTAAACAGCTCTGGGAGAAGTGATCCATACTTAAGTTTACACACAGCTCAGGTGCTTGGGCTTGGGTCCATAACCGTGCCTTAAGCACATTCATTCTTGGCACAGGATAAACTCTGTGCAATAGAGTATAGAATCACAGAACTCTTAAGGTTGGAAAAGACCTTTTAGATCATCAAGTCCAATTGTCAACCTAGTGGCACCACCATGTTCACCATTAAAATATGTCTTTATATGTCGAACTCACATGTTTTTTGAACACTTGCAGAGGTGGTGACTCCACCACATCCCTGGGCAGTCTGTTGCAATACTTTACAACTCTTTCTCTGAAGAAACTTTTCCTAATATTTAATCCAAACCTTCCCTGGCACAAGTTGAGGCCATTTTCTCGTCACTTGTTACATGACAGAAGAGACCGACACCCACCTGGCTACAATCACATATCAGGTACTTCTAGTGAGAGATAAGGTCCCCTCAGAGCCTCCTTTTCTCCAGGCTAAACACCCCCAGGTCCCTCTGTCACTACTCATAAGACTTGTGCTCCAGACCCTTCACCAGTGTTATGAAACGGGGATTTGCCTCCAAGTTCCTAAGCCCAAATCCTGAGAACAGGAACAGAAACAGTAGAAAATCACATGTAGCTCCTTCTGAAATGAGAAAGAAGATATCTGAGCAAGGACTGTAAGGTGGTAAAGTTCATCATCAAGATTATCTGAGTTAATGAGTTTCTCATAGGAATAAGTCCATTTATTCGTGAATACCTAAAGGGTTTTTTGGCTATAGCCTAGGAAGAGATGTGCAGACAAGAAAACATATTCCATATCTCAAACTTTGGTGATATTAGAGGAGTATTCTTTCTTCCCATTTGCTGACTCAGTAAATGATTTTACTTTAACACCATAAAATTAGCTAAGATAATTAGCTGCTTTTTAAGAGTCAATATTCAAAAAGAAATAATTTTCCCCATTTTCCCGAGGTAATTTATTCACTTCCAGCTGATCAGCTTTTGGACAATAAAATGTCTTAAATAATCCCAATTTTGCTCCCAGAACATATATGCAGCTCTATGTTGCTGTTACTGAGTGTGCTGCCCTAGGTTACTCAGTGTCATCATAACTCATACAGTGTGTGACAATGAGCAAACAAATGCATCCCACCTATGGCTATAGATCAGGATTGACTTGAGAAACTCAGGAAACTTTCATCTGTAAGGGAATATTAACTGACTGTTTTGTCTTTCCTTAAAGCTGAGTTCACCACCGAAATGTAAGACATTATGAACTCTTTGTCTTTTTGTTGAATCTGTTCTGTTTTGCCTGGCATACTCAACAGAGACAAGGACAGAGAGTTTCCACTTGAATTTTCCACTTGTTTTAATGTTTGTCTTTTTGTTTCCTACTGCCTGAACCATTTATTTATTTACTTACTTATTTCTCTATTGGAAAGAATAATGCAGCTGAGTCTGTGTTTAAAAAGGGTTGGTAACAAAGTGTTGTCTGAATACATTTTTTTGTTTGTTTCTCACTACTCAAATGTATTTTAGTTGGCATTAAATTAAATTACTTTTTGACAAGCTGAATCTGTTTCATGTACAGCAGTAACTGTTAAGCAATCCACCTATCTTTTTGGCAATCCACTAACTTTTCCATCCTCTTTTCTTCCTCTGTCCTGTCACAGGAAGGAGGACTGGGCAGCTGAGTGGGCATATGACAACTGACCAAGGCTAACCCTCCGTGATTGCCTATTACTGGGGGAAAGGGGAAGTCTGGGAGGCGATTCTGTTCACTTTGACAAGTGGATTTTCCTTTTTCTTTTTTAAGATGATTATTACAGTAGTTGCAGGAAAGTGGTGTTATCTAGTCACTGCGAATTCCTGCAGAGAACTGAATCGGGTATTTTTTCCCTTTTCCAAGTACATTAACTTTTCCCAGTTTACACAGACATAGAAACACTGTCTAATAATTGGCTTCCAACAGAACTATCTAGCCATTCTGAACCCTAATGATAAAGCATTCATTTCCTTGCCCTAAGCATGAATTTAGAATCTCTGTTATTATGGATGAAGTTTAACACTGAACAGAATATCAATGAAGAAAATTGATCCTATTAAATTTTCCTGTTTCATGAGTGAACAGTTTTTATGGTCAGGTAGTAATTCTTGAGAGAGAAGTGGTTAATAACAGGTAGGATGAAGCCCTTGTTTGCTTTATTGTATATACAATCTCCTGCAATGGCAAAGTATCAGAAGTATTTGCAAATTATGAAGACTGGTGTATATGATAAATAGCTTGCCTTTGCAGGGTTTTGCACTCAACCAGACAACACAGACACACACATTCATATACATCCAGGAGCACTCAGGCTAAAACCTGACATTCCCAAGAGATCAAAGGAACTTAATTTTATGTTACTAGTTCCAAATACCAGAAATTAGACCTTCATGGAAGATAAAAAGTAATATTCATTATTCTGTTTCTTTTTAAGGAGGTGTGTGTTATTGCTATTTTTGTAAGATATAGAAAGGTATCATTGTGCATTTTTGCAGAGTGCTGATTTTACTTGTGACTTTGGTATGGATAAAAGGACAAAAATTGATGTAATCCAGTGTGTAAACCAAAGGAATAGGCTCAGTTGTCTTAATACTGAGTTGCTTTTTTTGCTCAAGAAAACTGTGTTGCCTCTGCTGATTCTGATATTCTGCCTTGGATGCATCCAAAACCTTCATTATTGGATCTTGGTGATTCAATGTATTGTAATACAAATAATTAGTACATAGAAAGTAAATACATTTTCATAATTTAAAAAAGGTAGGAAACCTAAAACAAGGGTTGCTCTTTCGCTCTCTTGTCAGCTTCTGAATATACCCCGAAACAGGCATCCTAAATGAAGATCTGCTGCATATTGAAAGTTTAATTGACATTTAGTTGACAAAGCTTAATTTTCAGTTCATACTTGTGTCCTCTCAGTGCCTGGTTCACTGTAGGTATCACAACAATTGAAAACAGTGTCTAGAACTGCATATGTGCCAGTAGAAGGAAATGAACTCCCCCCATCTTTATTCCTTCCTGTTACTGTCCTGAGTGTAAAGTGATGATTTGAATTAAGAAACAGAATATGAATCTGTCTGCTAGAATGAAAATAATCTGTACCAGTTTTGGCTAGGATAGAGTTAATTTTATTAATAGTGGGCAGTATGGGTTTGGATTTGTGCTGATAACACCGGAGTGTTTTCATTATTGCTGATCAGCACTTACACAGAGTCAAGGCTTTTCCTACTCCTCACCTCACCAGTGAAGAGGGTGGGGTGCACAAGAAGCTGGGAGGGGACACAACTGGGACAGCTGGCCCCAACTGACCCAAGGGATATCCCAGATCACATGGCATCATGCTCAGCATAAACACTGGTGAAAGAAGAAGAAAGAGGGGGACATTCAGAGTGATGGAGTTTGTCTTTCTAAGTCACCATTTTACACAACAGAGCTCTGCTTTCCTGGAGATGGCTAAACACAATCCTGTCCATGGGAAGTGATGAATGAATTCCTTATCTTGCTCTGCTGGCATGTGAAGCTTTTGCTTTACCTGTTAAACTGTCTTTATCTCAACCCACGAGTTTACTCACCTTTACCCTTCTGATTCTCTCCCACATCCCAATGGGAGGGAGTGAACAAGTTGCTGTGTAGGGCTGAGCTTCCAGCTGGGGCTAAACCACAGCATCACCCTATTAGAATCTGACAGCTCAACTGAACTGATCACTTTAGGCTGTCCTTGTACTGATTGGAGAAATAAATACATGAATTTTAGTAAGAATTGAACTGCACCTTAACTGACCCAATTCCTATCAAATTATATAAGGAGATCATAAGTAACTTAGATATAGATATATAGATCCATAAAGGAAAAAACTCATTTTCTAAAATGCATCCAAGTAGTGCAAGAGCAGTGTACACTCCTTAATCACTAGGTTATAAAATTATCATCTTTAAGATTAATGCTAACTTAATATCCTGTTCCAAACCAAACATCTTTAAAAGTGAGACTGCATGATTTGTTCCAGATCACTCTAAGATGGTCAGGGCACTCTCACAGCAGATACAGTACCTGGATTCTAACACAAATATTATCTCTTTGAATGCATGATGTGATGGAAACCCGTCTTCCTGAAAAATTGTTATCTCAGTTTATGGTCACTTTTGTAGTGTGTGAACACTCTATAACTGAAAAAAAGAGGCTTCACAATCAGATCTTTTACAGTTCATTCTATCACAGTACAGGGCTGCGTCTTAGTGTGGTGGTTCACAGCTCCTCAGTTGCTATGAGAAAGAAAGTGTGATCAGCTACAAGTCTTGCTCTTCCACTGCAGATATTCTGAACTGAACAACTTCATGTACTACTTTAGAAGTAGTACAATTTGCATAGTGTGAAAATGAAATGAAAACAATATGAGAATCAAACTGGCAAAAGCTATTAACAGCCTCAGAAATATCTATTGATTATATTTTTTATTATTATTTTTGGCCTAGTTATCAGACCATTTGTTGAACTCGATATACTGTTATCGGGGTCCTGTGCAGGCTCCAGCCTTCTGGGAGTTCAGGTGCTTGGGTTAAGGAATTCATCTGGCTGAGGCCAAGGGCCCAGTACTGAGAAGAGCAGTTGGGAGCTAAGCTGAAGAGAGGGCTGGTCAGAGCTGATTTTAAGCTGAGCCTTTACTGCAGATTCCTACATGGGCAGCATTTACATCTATGCCTGGTTTTCTGCCTCTCCCATCCTGACCTGAATCTCCTGCCCTGACTTTCTGGCTTTATCTGACCCATCTTGTGGCTATAAAGTTGCTGTGTGATCACTGGACTGTGTCTGACCCTGACCTGCTGCCCCTGGCTCCATGTCAGTGAGGTCCATGCTCCCACCTGTCTTGCTACTGTGTTTGGCTCCTGGCTCACCATCCCTTGTGGAACAGCCAGACACCATTGTTCCCAGACACAGAGAACATGCCATCATGAGAAAATAAAGCAGCTGGTGGGTCACCTTGACAATTAACATCTAGGTGTTAATATTACATGTGATGCTCTACAATGAACGATGATCTTCACAGGCTTGACTGAAACTGAGAACTTCACAGTCACTTTGCCTCATGAGACATTATGTCCTGTAGAATGCTGGTTTTATTTTCCATCATGAGGGTTGGTTTTGGTGGGTTTTTTTCCCCTTAAAAAATTGAAAATTGCCTTGGTACCAAGACTCCTTTGATTCTTTTTTATAACTTTTGTACTATCAGAATTAAATATCTGCTGTCATAAACATTGAGGAGGCAAAGTTGAATACTGTATTCATATTGGCTGGGAAAGAGCTGGATGAAGATCTGTCTGTCACAACATAGAAACAGTAGATATAAGTAATCTCACATCAGCATCTTTGACATGTTTTTGAAGAGATGTATCAATTGGCTATATAAAGCATCATTAGGACCTAATTAATTTAAAACACTCACTGCAAAACTTATCCTGAAGATAAGTACTGGGTCAAAGACTATATTTCAGCTTCACATCTTCTGACATTTTTATGGGGAGCCTGGTGCACCAGTACTTCAAAATCACCAAATTGTACTTTGCAATGATAACATATTGGATTGATCAAGTGAATCTGTTTAGGGACTTCCTCTATGAAATTACACAACACGTGAAAAGAGAGATCCCGATGATGATGGTGGCCAGGCAGGGTCGGCTTATGAATGTTTGTGCAGTTCTCTGAAAATTTGATAATAGTAAAGCTAGAGAATTGTAAAATCACAGAACCATTTAGGTTAAAAAAGATCTCAAAATCATTGAATCCCGACATTAACCCAGCACTTCCAAATCTACCACTAAACTACATCCCAAAGTGCCATATCTACATGTCTTTTAAATACCTCCATGGATGGAGACTCAACCATTTCTCTGGGCAGCCTCTTCCAATGCTTGACCACCCAGTGTAGATCAGGTGAAGATACTGCAGTTGGCAAAAGACCACCATTAGGAAATACACTCAAATACTTCAAAAAGTGCATTTGGAACTTTCTCAAACTATTTAGAAGTTCAGAGACTGAAAATGATGAAAATCTGTCCAAATATAGAGGTTAAAAGAGGGACTATATTTCCTCCTTTTCATTCTATTAAACCATGTTCTGCTCATTGAACTCCTCCTTGGTTCTCTACTTCCAGCTGGGAGAGTCTGCAAATCTGGAAATAAACTGCAATACCATTTTAGAAAGACCCAAGTTGGTGGGGAGTTCAAAGTCCTTTCATAACTCTCTTTCCTTTCCTACTAAATTTGTTCCTGGCTTGATGTAATATATACATATAGATAGACATAGATAGATATAGATAAATATAGATAGATATATAGATAGATATAGATGATATAGATGATATAGATATAGACAGCTATATAGATATATAGATATAGCTAGATAGATATCTGGCATTCTACTTTTGCACCCAGTAGAATGTGAATGTGACACAGAGTTACCACTGTATAGGCCATTTTCTTTTTCCACTTTCAGAATAAAGTGATAGACACTTTTTTTCTAGAGATGATGTCTCCCAGAACTACCACACTATCAGGGTCCAAAAGCTTTCTTTTGTCTCTTTTCAACAGGAAAACTATAATTCTGGCAAATTAGATTGAATAATAATTTCAGTTGACATATATTGTTGTTGTCCTTGAAGGAAAATAGATGAGAAAACAGAAGATATTTAGAAAATTTTCCTGAATTACAAACTCAAGGGAAAAAAAATTCTCTGTCTTAAAGTTAAATTCTTATCTCCGTTTCATATGTTCGGTTTCTCTGAGATAGACTCTGAAAGCAAATTATGTCACTCCTCTAGTTTCCACTTACTCCTCGAGTTTCCACTTACTCCTCTAGTTTCCACTTCTTCATTTGGAAAAATGTAAGGGGTTTTTATCATCATAAGCAATTAACATTTTTAAGTAATTGGTTTGATGGACGAGTTTTCCAAATGTGACTGTGAGCATCCCATTGGAAAAACAAAAGCATGCCAGAAAATGAAAGTGCCTAGAAGTGACTACTTGTGTGTAAAAGTCTAGACCATTTGAGTTATAAAATTGTAAAAGTTTAATATCGATTCTACTTTGGTAATCATCTGCACAGTCTGGTTATTTACACCAGTGTGATGTAAATTAATACCTAGAAATGAAATAGCTTCATTTTGACTCTGCAGAATTAACATTGGTTTTAAATGGCCTAAAATCCTCTTGTTTACTCATGCAAAGACAGCAGGAAACACTTCAAAGTTTGTAATCCATAGAACTAGTTTTTATCTGAAGCTTTGTCATAGGTACCTTTTTTCCCTCTTGTGCATTGATTTTGCAGTAGATCTGATGGGAATATGCAAAGTGAGATAAGTTGAGCACAGAAGAAGCCATTTTCACTGTCTCTTTTCAGTTCTCAGTTCTGATTTCTTTTTGCAACAGAAAAAGATGAAGTTTTCAGAGCCAAGAGGATTTTGTCAAAAACATATGTTTGGGTTCTAGTTCACTGTACCTCAACCTGAATCACTCAGGCAGGGTCTTGGATCCAAATTTTTCAGTCCCAGCTGATCACCCTTCTCACTTCAGATCTTACTTTCCTGTTACATCTTTCTCCCACTCAGTGCATACAAAGACATATACAAAAATCTGTGTGTGAACAATATCTATCTTTATATATTTATACATATATATGCATCTGTGTGTGTGTATATATACATATAAATAGGCATATTTTTCCTCTGGAAGCTCTGTGCAAACTAAAGCATTGAAGGAGTAACAGAATTATTTCTGCTACTTTTAGTTACAAATAAACCTGAACAGCTTAACAGAAGGAAAAACCCCCACACTTTTATTTGTAATTTTTTTTAATTATATTTTTCAATTTTGGAATTCATAAGACTGGCAAGTTTTCTTCACAGTGCATATGGATTCCTCACGTTCACATCATCTCAACTATAGATAATGTCAGCTCTAAGTAAAAGGCTATGTCATATCCTCATGGATGATGGGTTTTCATGTTTTCCTCACACCTCAGTTGTTCTATGGCAATTTGGCCTGCCAGGGCACAAGGAGCACAATACTTCAAAAATACTAAATAGGACATGCTACCACAGTACATATCCACAGCCATACAGGCAGCACTCTGCTGTACACTGTCTTTTGTAAGAAAATGAATGAAGTTCAAGGTCTTGCATGTTCTTTTCAAAGTATTCCAGCACTTGGCTTAGGATACTTAAGGAAAAAAACATCACCTAAATCTTTGAGATGAAGAATTTCGTTGACAGTTTTAGTCCCTTGGCACAAGGAGCTGTCTGCAGGTACAGGAGAGCAAATGAGAGAAAAATGGAATATTTTCAGGGGGCAGTTCAAGGCTGCAAAGTATTTCATTTCAGAAACTTGGAACTGTCATAAGTGTCACTACTTCTCAGTCTAAGTGCTTTCTCTAACAATACCTAGCAATATGCATCTGAAGAAAAGGAGAACACAAAGCAAAAGAAGTTCCATCATTACAGGTACTTCTCTCTCAGGAGGCGGTGAAGAAGAAATTCAACAGCTGAGAGTTGTTAGTCATATTTAAAACACTGGGAAAAACCTTTGGATACTAGAAAGATGGTCTGAAGAATAAGACTAAGCCTAAGAATAGGAATAAGAATAAGAACGTGGACAAAATAGAATAGTTTAGAACAGAACTTTCAGACAGAGTTTAATTAAACAGAGTTTAATTGAATCCATGGAAAAAGTACTATATCATGTGCAGGAAGATAAACATTCTATTTTTTTGTATATAAACCCTTGTACCTGAAGGCAAAACATGCACTTGCAGCACTCCATGATGGATGATTTCATTGATATTATCCAGTATTTTCTTGTGTTTTCCAGTCAGTCCATGTGCGGTCACCTGTAATCACATGCATTATTCTCACATTATAATTTCTTTGAAGTGAAATTACAATTTTTAGGTGCTTGTACAATGTCCAGTTTAATAAGCTTTTGTTTCTGCAGTGAAATTATTCAGTTCTACCACAAGAATTGTGGCTGCTAAAAGCTGTCAACACACATTTTGTGTTCTTTGGCTGTAGTATATAAAAGGCATAGAGTTGAACAAGGTCAGTATAGAGTTCAGTAGGACTCGGGTGTGACCTGCCCAGATCGAAAACATTTACCTCCTCCTATCTGAAATAATTGTGGACTGCCTCCTGATGTAGCTCCAGTACTGTCTCTGGCTGTTAACAAATACAAGAATCATTGCCTTGTTCCCTGTCTACTTTCTCAGTGTTTGTTTCAGAGCTTTTTTCCCATGTTTTCTCTCTGACTAATGAGCCACTGTTCTCGTACTCCTTTGCCAGAGTGCATTTCTAGCTTTTTCCCCTCATTTTAAACACATTAGTTATGACAGTGAGAATATTTTTTTAATTCTATTGCAATTTCACTGTGCATGGACACAAAGATTTTTTTTCTGACAGCTCTGAAATGACTAACAATGCAAGTCTGCCTGAGAGAAAAAGGAGGGGAGGAGGGAAATTTAGAGTCACTTAGCTTGCTGCTTGACTTTTCATTCAGTTTATCTGATGTTTGTTGCTTTGCCAGATAGATGTCAGATTCAAGCAAATTAAACATAGTGAAAAGCATTTTTATGAGCAATTTTTTTGCTTTGTCCTCAACACCACAACACTGCTCTGCTCTCACAGTATGAAAAGAAAAAGGAAGAAACAAAATTTCTTATTTCCCAAATGTTTCACTCAGTAAACTTATTTCTTGAAGAAAAGCTGAGGAAATACAGTGTTGAGAATGTATATATTGTTTTCTGTGCTCCCACTGCCCTTCTCAATCTATAAGGTACTCCACTGCAGAGGCAGAGCAATAGCACAGAAAGGATGAAAGGCCACTCTTTGCCAGTACCTCCCTGTACCCAGGCCTCCCTACAAGTACAGTGGTGAAGCACAGAAAGCACAGAGTTCATAATAGATTGCAGTGAAGGAAGCATGTAAGAGATAGAGAAATAAAAGTGTAATGGAAGACATGCAGGTACTAAAAGTAGTCATGAAGTGATAAGAGTAAAGACAATATAGGACAAATTATAGAATCATAAAATATGCCAAGTTGGAAGGGACCCACAAGGACCATCAAGTCCAACTCCTGGCCCTGCACAGGACCATCTGCAAGAGTCACACCATATGCCTGAGAGTATCATCCCAATGCTTCTTGAGCTCTGTCAGCCTTGGTGATGTGACCACTGCCCTGGGGAGTCCTCTGATACAACTTCAGGCTGTTCCCTTGGGTCCTGTCACTGGTCACCACAGAGAAGAGATCAATGCCTGCCCCTCCTCTTCCCCTCTCGAGGAAGTTGGAACTGCAGTGAGGTCTCCCCTCAGTCTCCTCTTCTCTGGGCTGCACAAGCCAAGTGCCCTCAGCCGCTCCTCATACGGCTTCCCCTCAAGGCCCTTCATCTTCATTTCCCTCCTTTGGATGCTCTCTAATGGCTTAATCTCTTATATTGTGGTGCCCAAAACTGCCCCAATATTCCAGGTGAGGCTGCCCCAGTGCAGAGCAGAGCTGGACAATCCACTCCCTAGCGTGGCTGATGATGTTTTCCCTGTTCCCCCTCTGGACACAGTTGGCCCTCCTGGCTGCCAGGGCACTGTAGACTCTTATTCAACTTGCTGTCAACCAGGACCCTCAGATCCCTTTCCATGGCACCATATTCCAGCATTTTTGTGCTGGAGCAAAGCAATACACTTGTGAGATATTCTTTAAAGTCTCTTTTGCTGTGTTTGTTTGAGGAATCTTTTGCTTTCTAGACTTTATTCAGAACAATTAGTACCAAAAAAGAACACAGAAGTGTCCTGTTTATGTTTGCTAAGTATATGCAGTCTTGGGAGGCCCAGCTGCATAACAACTGCTGCAGTCATTACCTTTTTCCTCTTTTGTTAGCTCTCAAATAGGTGTATTTAGATTTTGACAAGATGTCAGTGGAGTACAAATGTAGCAGGCAACAGAAAACGTTACAAATAATTTATAATTGTGAATGACCTTTTTTTTTTTTAGCAGAAATTGCACATTAAGTGTTCTGTGATATACAAATTTACTTGCCATAAGTCATCATGTGTAGTGCTCAGTTGTCTATAAATCACGCATTCCAATCCATACTATGAAGAAATGGAAAACTGATCTGAAAATTTCTTATACAGAAATGAAGCCCACTTCAAAGCTGCTGTGACACTGTCATCTTGTACAGAAGATACTACTGAGAGTGACTCAAGAGGGAAGAGACTGCCTAGGAATCACATATCTTTTTATTTCCAGGCTCCAAAATTTACTGGCATGGTGCTAACGCTATTTCACACTGAAAGAAGAAAAAAAAGAAGGCAGTAAATGAACAAACCTTGATGAATAGCAGAAGAAGATGCTGCTTTACATTGCTTTACATGTAGAATTTTGAAACCTAATGCTACTGAGATGTTTGAAATGGAATGCCTATCTTATTATTTTCTAGTGCATGCTGGTTCCAGAGCTGTTTAATGAAAGGTAAGGTAGACTTGCAGACTGCCCATGAAAATATCCACAAAAATCCTCTCTTTGCTCAGAGCATGACTGAGCTTTTGCTCTTTTAGACAAAATCGTTCAGGATACCTCCATTTCTTAGTTGTGCTTGCCTGGGTGTGTTACCATGGTGATTAGGAGAGTCTGGGAATTAACTTCAGTTTATGATTATTGTGGAACATTCATATGTGAGCTGATGAGCTGTATTTCAGAACCAGACCTTGAAGAGAAATTAACCAACTGGGGATTAACAGCTTTTCCATCGTGAAAAATAAAGAGCAACCTAGATTAAAGAAGGCCAGATTTGTAACTGATGGATTGAACCATTAGTATTTCACCCAAGTCACACCTCTTTAAATCACCCAGAAATCCATCTCAGTATGCTGTTAATTTTCCGCCAAAAAGCAATTGGATATGTAAACACCAAGAAAATGAAACAGAAAAACCAGTTAAACAAACCAGCTGCCAAATCGTGTGTCTTCTGCCAATGACCACTATCCTGCAATACCCTGCTCTGTCAATGAAAATATTCCCTTTGCTGTTCCACAGTTACAATTGCTATTTCACTCTTACAAGCGTGGATAAAAATGACAACAATGACACTCTCTGGTTAAACCTAGAGAAGAGAGATTCTTCCTTACTGGAAGTAAAATATCAGGAGTCTTCTTATTATAGAGCTTCTTCTCACTATAAAGCTATTATCAGAGCTTCTTATTATAATTAGACATTTAACTGTTCATTATACATTTGTTGCTCCACTGACAACTGAAAGAATTTTTAACAGTGTCCTTATAAATAGAGGTGACCACTGACATGAAAAAATGCCTATTTATTGAAAAGGTAGAAAATTTAAAGTGGGAAATACCATAGCATGAGTGGGTTTTGATCTTGGCTGACTGTCAAATGCCCACCCAGCCACTCTCTTACTCCTCTTACTCAACTGGACAGCTTTGGGCAGTGATGGGTCTGCTGGAGCTGACTGGAGCTGTTTCTGTGTGACGTGGCAGCAGCTCCTGATCTCACAGAAGCTGTCTCAGTTTATGATGAGTGTTCACCTCATCTCTTACTGCAGGATGTGGTGTTACATAGGAAAGATCTCAAGGTAGACATCTATCCTACTTTACTTGTAGCCATTCTCTTGATGGAACATGGTCCCTTAACAACTATCCTGTGAGACAAAGCACCTCACCAGTGTTTTGTTCATCTGGTTGTCCAAATATGTTCACTTGAATAGCAGAAAATCTGAGAAACAGTATCAAAAGCCTCTCTAAAAACCAAGGCAAATTATATCCACCGCACCTCCCTCGGCCACAAATAGGCAGCTTATCACAGGAAGTGATCTGGCTGGTCATGCAAGATTTACCATGATAAATTCATGCTAATTTTTACAAATCACTTCTGTTTTTATGTGCCCAGAAATGTGTTTCAAAAAGATTCACTCCACAATTTTCCCTGTGACTCGGGTAACTGGCCTTTAGTCTTCTGGATTGTCACCTTTTGAAAATTGGTGTGACAGTGTTTTTCTGCAATCAGGAATCTTCCAAAATCTCCACAGCGTAGTGAAGATGACAGAGAGTGTTTTTCAAGGACATTGGCTAGGTCTTTCATCAGCCTTGGATGTAGTTTCTTGGACCCCACAGTTTTACAGGGTTTGAGTTCTTTCTGGAAATTTCTGACTGGATTTTTTTTCTCTTAAATTCTTCCTCCTTCAGATCCATTTTCCCTCACCTTTTCTGTTCTGAAATTAAAAATAAAAAGCCACAGCAGGGCTTAAAAATATTCTTAAATTAATAACAAATGGTATAATTCCTCCTCTCCTGTACCCCAGTCAGAAAAAATAGTTTAAATTGATTGTAATCTGATGCTTACTTGATTGTTCTATTTCAATAATCAGGATACTTGAACTATGATGCATATGCACTGCTCTGTTTTGAAGTACACTTGAGGAAGTAAAGAATTCAGACCTTGATTCTTCAAGGCTGAACACATTACACAAAAGCCAAAAGGTTCCACTTTCACAAATCTCAGCAATGACTGCAAATCTTACTAATTTTTTAAATACAAGATTAAATTGGTTTTTGATGAGATGCATAGGACCAAGCTTTCAAGCAATCTGCAGAATCACAGAAAGCAATTTATGTGTTATTAGTAAAAAATTCCGATTATGAGGATGGTGTTACTTATGCTTGACCTTAAACAGGATTCATAGGCCAGTGGCAAGAATATTTCTTGATCTGTAAAACACACCTTTAAGTGAAGGAATAAAGAAGCAAAAGCACAAGTTTTCTATTTATCAGAGTGAAATATAAGAAGCAAAGTCTACCTTGGGAGGTTAAAATAGGTGATCAGTTTCCACAGGGTGTGTTATAGAAAGGATAGTCTTCACTGTCACTGTTTTGGGATCTGTGACTGACATCAGTGAAAATCAAGGTTTGCACATTAGAAAACATCAGTGTTTTACTGTGGGATAATTCTGGGATAAAAACAGGGGGATTAGTACATTTCTACATGCAGTTTAACCCCAGCTGGGAAGTGACCCCACACAGCCACCCACTCATTTTCCCCCGGGTGGGATGGGGGAGAGAATCAGAAAGGTAAAAGTGATAAAACTCGTAGGTTGAGATAAAAAGAGTTTAGTAGGTAAATCAAGAGCTGTGCATGTTAAACAAAGCCAAACAAAGAATTAACTCACTACTTCCCATGGGCAGGCAGGTGTTCAGCCATCTCCAGGACATCAGGGATCCATCACACGTAACAGTGATTTGGGAAGACAAATGCTATTGCTCCAAACATCCCCTCCTTGCTTCTTTTCCCCCAGCTTTATATGCTGAGCATGATGCCACGTGGTCTGGAATATCCCTTGGGTCAGTCCCAGCTGTGTTTCCTCTCAACTTCTTGTGCATCCCCAGCCTCCTCACTAGAGTGGTGTGGTGAAGAGCAGACAAAAGCCCTGGTGTAAGCACTGATAACACCCCTCCCCAAATTACCAACATTGTTTTATTTATAATAGCAACCTAGATAGATGGGAAAGCATGAGAAGGTCTCATGTTATAGGAATGGTGAATATCTTAAGGGAAACCAGTAGATACAGGAGAAATATCTGGAAATTATTTTCATCAGAAACGTAAATTTCTGACATTTGGGAATATGAGGGGATAATGTCTTGGACAAAGCCTCTGGATATTTTTCCATGCTCTAATTCAAGACTTTACCTCTAATTTGTACTTTGTCTTCTTCAGGCCTCTGGTACTTATCTAGAGAGAAGAGCAGCAGTGGAAACTCACAGTTCTGTAGAATCAGATCAAAGATCTGTCTTGTGTGAAATGTTCTTTACCAGCAGCAAATGCCTACAGAAGTGCATAAGAACAGAGGAAGCGTATGTGGTATCTTCCCTTCTCACTCTCTCATTATATATACTTTCCCAGCTTCCAGAAATCTGTGGATGATGGATGAATGAGTGCATATAAGAAGGGATCTGTTATGTATGGATGTGCTTGACTGCAAGTAATCTTCACAACTTAGATTTCTGGAGATTTTGGAAACGTTTCTTAAAATGATAAAAAAAATGCGCAACTCATCACATTTCATGAATGAAATTTTGAAGACGACTTCATGTTTCAAACAATGTTTTTAGCATTTTAAAATGTTTTGCTTCAGTAATGATCTTTATAAGTTTTAACTATCAAGAAGCCTATAAATTCTGTTGTTTTTCAGCATTATTAAGAAAAAAAAACTTTTTAATAAGATCAGTGCTCTTATTTTTTCAAGCATTTCTTTATTAAATTTTAAACCAGGGAACTTGATTGAAAGGACCTTTTCAGACAAAGAGTCTTGGGTAGAAAAAGTAGTAGGTTTTGAGGGCTGTTTTGAGATTTTTTTTAAATTCTTGATAAGGATGCATGTCCTGCAGACTCACTACTTAATTATTGTATGCTTCCTTCCCCCCCAAAAAAACTAATGCCAGAGAAAAAGGAGAATAGGTAGGAATATGGATGAACATGGAAGAAGGGCTGACAAGGAGTGGAAAATTACTTCGAGGAGGAAAAACAGAAAAAATAAATTGCAGAGTAATGTAATACTCCTCATATAAAAATCATAATGCAATAAGATTGAATTATGAGGAAGGTATGATTATGTTGTTAAAAAATAAACACTGTTATGCAAACTACTAAAGAAAGAAAAAATGATATGTGACTACTAAAATAGATTCTGTCTACAATAGGTGGTGGTAATGAAAAAATATTCATTTAAAATTCCCAATATAGTACTTTTTACACGTTATTTTTTAAACCAAAATATTCCACACTCTTCTCTCATTTTGCTGTCCAATCTTAAGACATGAGAGCCCATTATTATTGAAAAAGTGAGAGGTTTTAAATTCTTGAAAACTACATTCTTTAATAATGAATTCAATGTAAAGGCATAGAAAAAGTCAATCATGATTTTTTAATACAGAAGTCAGCAAAATTTAGAGGAAGAGATGATCAACAAAAACAATTATAAGAGGATGACTCTCATGGAAAACACTGACATACAAACTAACAGAAGGAGTCTGGCTTCCCTTGCAGACTGTCTCCCTTGTGTTTTCCAAGGGAAGTTTTTTATCACTTCTGCAATTTGCAGTATAAGAAAAAGAAAAAAAACTCCTCATCATACCAGTTGAATTCTTTGTGGTCTTTCATTCCAAGTCACCCTCCTGTCCTTTACATACCTTTCTGTGGGATTTGTCAGGCACTTACTGAAAACTGTTATTTAAGTGCACTGTTAGTGCAGCTCCTTTCATTTTCTTTTTAACTCCCTGTAGTTTCAAGACCATATGTTCTTTGACATTCTTTTTAATTAGTGACAGATGGATGAAAGAATTTTAGATCTTAGACTGAATTTCTTGCTGTTGTATGTGGTTGTTTTTTTTGGTTTGTTTGTTTTTTTTTTTTTTTTAATGAGACTTTTCATACACTTTTCATTTCTTAAAATACTTTGACTTCTTGTTGGTGTCTTCTCCTCTCTCTGCTCTATCAGCACCTCTATTTGTTTTCAGGAAGTAAAAAGGAAAAGACTATTTATTTGAACTGGGGGATTTTTTTCATCCTGTGTTCCATGACAGCTGATGATCCTGTAGGCCTAATCTGCTTCTTATTCTGTTTAATGTTCTCAGGATTTCTGAAAGAAAAGTCTGGCATTCAGACTAAGTGAATTACAAAACAGTTATAAAGAGTTTGATACTTTATTTTAAAAGCATGTCCAGGAGACAAAACACAGCAAAAACCACCACCACCAAAAATGCAAATCAAAGACTAAGGCAGTATCTCTGGTATAATATGAAAACCATCATTTCATATTGCCTTTTCCTTTAGGACTACCTGAATGCTCCTTTTATGTCTGTCATTCACAGACCCTGTGTTTTCTTGGTTAGTGGTTTTTTTTGGTGTGTGTCTTTTCTCCTGCTGACCCCCTCTCCCCTGCTATGAGTAACAGAGCCTACTGGACATTCAAGGTCTTTATTAATTACTTGCAATAGTTGCTTTTCCTTTTGCACATTAAATAGCACCTTGCCTCCAGTGAATCTGGTTCTGCAAGTGCTGTGATTTTACAAGCATTTTCAACACATCAGTTCTATCTTCTGCCAGATAACCTAAAAAAAAAAAAAGTGAAAGAAAAAGAAAATTAACACTTAGCCCCTTGTTTGATCTATTAATCCTCTAAAATTTGCTTCTTATGGGAAAAAAAGAACAAAGAAGATCCAGTTTTATACTTAGAATATGATTAGTAATGACAAGTAAACTGGATGGAATTTTAACCTTTGACAACAGAGTAAGTGTTGCTTGTGTTGAAAAGAGAAGTTGCATGGAGACCTCAGAGTAACCTTTCATTATCTGAAGGGGCCTACAGGAAAGCCAGAGAGGGACTCTTCATCAGGAACTGTAGTGATATGACAGGGAGAAATAGGTACAACCTGAAAGAAAGGGAAATTAGGCTAGATAGAAAAAATTCTTTGCTGTGAGGGTGGTGAGACACCAGAACAGGCTGCCCAGGGACACTGTGGATACCCCAACCCTCGAAGTGTTCAAGGTCAGGTTGGATAAGACCGTGAGCAACCTGGTCTGGTGGGAGGTGCCCCTGCCCATAGCAGGGGGTTTGGAACTAGGTGATCTCTAAGGTCCCTTCCAACCCTAAACATTCTATGATTCTGTGATTCTAACTGGGAAAGGTCTTATTGTGTAGATGTCATGGTTTAAGCCCAGCTCATGCACCCTTGCCTGAACTCCCTGGAGGAGATGAGAATCTGAAATAAGATGTGAGCTAAGAACAGTTTAATAATTGAAACAAAATAAATTATAATACTAATACTAGTAATGAAAAGAAGAGGAGATAGGTATAAAATCCAAGAGAAAAAAGTGGTGCACAGTACAGTTTCTCACCACCCACTGGCTGATACCCAGCCCATCACCGAGCAGTGATCCAACAACTCCCAGACAACTTCCCCCAGTTTATATACTGGACATGACATTCTGTGGTGTGAAATATCCCTTTGGCCAGTTTGGATCACCTGTCCTGGCCATGCCCCCTCAAAGCTTCTTGTGCACCTGCTCACTGGCAGAGCATGGGACACTCAAAAGTCCTTGATTTTGACTGAATGCTACTTAAGCAACAACCAGAACATCAGCATGTTACCAACATTCTCATATTAAATCCAAAACACAGCATTGTACCAGCTACCAAGAAAAAAATTAACAACCCAAACCAGGACAGTACATATATTATTAAGTCATAACTTTGAGATATATCTACTGAGTAATACCCTCCACGGCTACTCAAACCTATGCAGACCTCCAAAATTGCATTAAATTATTCAGAAGCAGAACATTTAGAATGAAGAGATGGTGGCTAGCATAGATCTTAACAAACATCTTTTTCTCAACTAGATTGGGATATTACTGACCAGAAACACACCCAAAATTGCTACATATGATAAAACAGATTGTACATATACATTGTATTATATATTACTTGGATAAAACTAGACATTAGCATCTCTTTGCCATTCACAGAGAACAAATAATATTCCTTTCATTGGTTGGTCAGAACAACAGTAACAGAAGATAAATTTTACCATGATATTCCTTGGAGGATTAATCTATTAGTATATGCATCTATCTACTTCTAATAATCTACCTGCTGATTTATATACCTACCGTCTTTATTCATGTTTACTATTTTTCTGCGTGGCTATAGTCCTTTATGATGAGGAGAGAGATTGAATGTGTGCTTTAAATATTGGTTCAATTTCCTCTGTCAAAACCCCTACTAAGAGACAAGAAATAACATGCAAAGAAACATATTTATCCAACAGGACACACAGTGATTGTCATTTCTTATCCAGTCATCACTATTGCTTAACTTACTATACTTTTTTTCCTGAGTAAAAAATCCTGAGAGATTGAAAAGGATAATGTACTTTGCATAAAAAAACCTTTCAGATAAATTCCTTGAGTACTTACAAAAGAGAGAAAAAAAAAGTTTTTGTTGCTGAGCTGTTTTGGAAGAGCAGATTGGAAGGCCTAGAGCTCAGCACAAACTGCTGCACCTGTAACTGTGAGACAGTGGCGAACAGCTGGTGATGATTAGTGCAGCAACAACCCATCCACGCAACATATTTCACTCTGATAAAGAAAAGAACAAGATGAAAAAAAGCATCACAGACTGCAGCCTTCACTTTTCTCGTCAAACGGGGGGAAGGGGGTCAGTTTTTAAACAAAGGGATCTCAAGAGCAGAAATAGTGTGCTGTATATTTGTGTTTGCTCTCCCACTCTTAGTTAGGGCAAACCAAGAGAAAACACAAAGAGGAAGCTGGCATGACTATCAAATTTTGCAAGTTAAGTTCAAAAATATAATTTTACAATGTAGATCAAAAATGAAAAGTACCTTTGCCATTGTATACTGTTACCACCCTAACAAAAATTCGTGGCTATATTGTGTGCACATATTTTTCTGTGTCCAAATTCCTGTTATTGTATCAAGCTGCTTCTTTAAATAACCTATAAGGCAACACAAAAAATAACAACTGATGTCATATAACTTTTAGATCAAGGAGCTAGCAAATCTTAGTTAAACTCCAAGTCTAAGTTTCCAGCTCATCCCCTGAAAGCTGTTTAGTTCAAGCCAAGAAGGATACCTCAGCAATACCAGATGAATCACTGTCTGGCAATGAACTGGTAATACAGACTGAGTAAAGTGATCTCCCTGTCTTTATCTCCACCTACAAGCTCTTCCACTCTTTTTGTCCCGTTGTCGTGCTAAGGAAGAGTGAGAGAAAGGCAGCCCACCAAACTCAACCCATGGCAAGAATAGCCCAAAGCTACTACTGTTCCCTAATGCAACAAAGCCTCTTTATTTATTAGTCCAAACAGTGATGTCCATTTAGGATAGAATTAGGAAAATAAACAATCCCAGATCTTGCACAACTTAACCCATGTGTTCTGGAGTCCCTTCTGAATGAAAACCTACAATGCTTGGATTATTATTGGTTCTCCAGCCAGGTGGTTTGGTGGCTCAGAACTTTTTACACTAACTTATGCTCATGATGTCTGTAGTAGAGACCTAGTCTTTAGGGTGTCTGTAGAATTATTTCTTAGGTAAATACATTATACTCATAAATTTAGGATGACAGCTTGCTTGAATAAAGTGTGTTTGCCTCCATAAAGATCACAAAAGTAAGATAATGCTACCCTGGGATGGGAGTGGGGGGAGGAGGAGAATAAAAAAAAGCCAAGTTCACCAAGGCATCGTAATTTATCAGAAGGTGATTTTATGCAACATTTTCAGATCAAATGACAGTGCTGAGAACAAATGGAGTCAGAAACAATTTACTCACAGATATATTCGATTTTACAAACTCCACAACAGCTTTGTTCTGTGGTATAGATGACACAGCCCAGGTGAGAATTCAGGTGGGTAGGTGTAGTGTGGCCTGGCTCTGTGTAGTCCTAGTAGCATAGTGGTAAAACTAGGGTAGTGGGGTCCCCTGAGATTGCTCCCTGAATAATTTTGGATGTAGTCAGTTATAGAATTGAATAGAAAACATCAAATTCTTATTCAGCTCATTCAAATTCAACTGACTTCTAAAAATGGCCTGTCACCATCATTGATCCTCAAAACATGCTCCCTTCCTTTGCACCTTCTGCAGTGATGGACAGGGTGTTTACCTTCCCTCTGTTCTTATAATAAACTGAATTCCCCTTCCTGTAGGGTTAGAGGAAGATCACATGCTAAGGCTCCTTTCAAATAGGCCTAATTTATTCTAATGGATAAAGTTTGTTAATTCTTAATTCCTAATATGAAAAGTCATAGGCAGTAGGCTCTGGGCCAGGATTGGAATCAGTCCTAAAAAAAATTGTGATGATTTGACCATTTTCTGAGAAGTCCTTTGGACAGGTAGGTTTGACAGCTTTTTGTATTAGTACAAAAGAAATAACAAAAAGGAATTTCTGAAGTCTCCATTTTGCAGCATGAAGAAAATTTTTGATCAGAATTATGTAAATAATTAATTCTTGACTTCATGTCCAAACTGTTTTATTTCTAATGAATCAAAAAGCTATGAATTTCCTGCTTCTAAATTGAATGTTAGGCTCAAATGATACATAAAAAAATCTGGATAATTTTTCTTGTCATATTGTCTTTTACTTTGGGAAGGTGTTTGAATCACTTTGGTTTCCTGTACTAGGAAATTTAAAAAAAAAAAAGACAATGAAAGTGTTTGCGTTTGAAGAAGATCCACAAATAAGTTTGTGCAAGGCACAAAACAAAAGGCAAACCCAAAATATCACATATGCTGTCAGTTAAATGATTTATAACATGATATTGTCTGAGTAGGTGTCTGAAACTGGGAGAATTTGCTAAAGCAGTGGTTTTTTAAATACAGCTTAATAGATTTATGAAAATGTAGTTTTTTACTGATACAAAGATAACATAATAGATAAAATGGTTGCATACAAGACCTTGTAGCAGAATGCATGAGGTTCTGTGGTCTTTAGTGAAGGACTTTCAAGTGGAACTCAAATGAAGTTGTCAGACTTTGGATGGCTTTTTATTCCAGAATTCAAAGGCATCACAAGTTCCTCTTGCCAGCAGCTGAATTCAGCTACATTCATTCAAGAATTTAGATGTGAATAAAACCATACACTTATTGTAACTTGAATAAGATGTCAACATAAATAACCTTGGAAGAGATCGGCCACAGATATAATTCACTCTTTGTGCCTTAAATTTGTAGACTTCAAGGGTGACGTTTAAAAGGTTTTGATGTCCAGCTTAGGGTGTAATAAACTAGAACTTAGAAGAAATAAATAAAATTTAGGTGAAATATAAATACAGAACAAGTGTGAACGCACCTGTGGAGATTATCTAGTGTCATTCCCTTCTTAAGAAATGGTTAAAGCAGGTTGGCCATGTTATTATCTCATTGGAGATTGAATCTCCCTAAGAATGGAGATTCCACAGCCTCCCTGTGCATCCTGTTCCAGTGTCTTATCCAACTCATAGTTCAAAACTGGTTTTTTCTCTGTTTAAATGGAGTTCCCTGTATTTCAGTTTATGCCCATTGCTTCTTGTCCTTTCATGCAGTGTCACTGAGTTCTTCCTTTCAGTTATGTCAATACTTTAAAGGAAACCAGATTTATTTTTTTCTAAATTCCTAAATATTTTATAAATGTTGAAGTCATTAATATAATTTAGTATTACAGTAATGTCTAGGGGTACCAGCTGAGAATTGTTCTCTAGATAATGTAATAAAGACATTTTGTTGTTAAGATGTAATTATCTGCATAGAGAAGGAGAAAACAGAAAAAAAAAGAAAGAAAAAATAAGAAACAAAAAAAAAAATTTCTTAACTTGCATGATAGACAGTTTTCAGAAATAGAGACAGATCTGTTTCTTTTCATTTCAGCCAGACTGCAGTTTTTTTGCTAGAAGCATCCACACGATTTAAATTTCAGACTTTGTAATTCTGTGCTTTCCATGTTCTTCCTTAATTAGTCAATTTTTTCTTTTCAGTGAATGTTTGCTTATTAAACTATTCATTATTTAAAGCATCTTATTTATATAAAAACCCTTATATGAAATAAGCTCAACATATTTTTATTTAGAATGTATTTATTTAATTTTTAGGCTAGGTAATTAGTTTGCTTTCAGTATATAACCTTTCTTATACGTGAACAAGCTAATAAGGTCTCATGGAAATGTGACTGCTTAATAATTATCTATGTTTATGGGACACAGTGTTTATTTAAAAATAAAGAACAAACAGATTGCTACTTCAGTGATTTATGGGAAAGCAGAGCTGCAATAACTACATTGTTATCTGTTCTCATGTACTTCTTTCCAAAATTAGATAGTGGGCTTTTATTCCAAATACTTGGAGTTACCTTAATGAAGGCTTATCACATACTTCCACTAAAGACCTTTCAAATCACCACAGCAGAAACATATGGATTTCCTTCTATCCATTTGATATTTCTACTCATATCTGTAGGATATCAGGTGAAATCCTGGCTCGAACAATGACAAGAGGCATTTTGATGGACCCATTAGGTTGTATGGCTGAACTCTGGTTGGTGGTTCATCTTACTACACAGTAACAGGGACAATCATAGCTATTTTTGTAAGCTCTTGACCATAAAAAATATATCATATTAGCCACAAATGCCTTGAGGACCATAATTCATTGAAATTTCTGCTGCTACTAACAAAAAACAACAAAAAAACCCCAAAACAACCCCTCCAAATAAACAAACAGAACCACACACACACAAAAACCCACTAAAAACAAAACAAAACAAACTAAACCAAACCAACCAACCAAAAAAACACCAAACCCACAAAATAACTCACCAAAAAAAACAAAAACAAAAAAAAAAAAAACCCACAAAAAAAACCCCCAAAACCCAGGGAAAATCAGTCTGTACTTTGAGTTAGTAATGAAATTTAAACATGGATGCTTATCAGCATCTCCTGAAGACAATGTCTATGTGCTACCAAAAAAAAGGGTAATTATTTTAGGAGAACATAAACACATCTTTTTACATTATTCAAATGAGAAGAAGAGTAACTTCTTGTTAGAGACATTTGTGTTCAAATCCCAAGCCTGTAACACTGGAGTTGTCCAGAATTGCATTAGAAATTCAGCAAAAGAAAGAAAAAAACCAAAACCAACAATGATTTTCATTATTTATTGATATTTACTTTTTTGTTTAGTCCTGCTTCTCATGCATAAACAGACTTTCCGTTTCCACTGCTGGTATTCTGCTATGTCCTTTTTTTTCAGGGCATCATATAAATGTAATAGAAATTAGTTTATTTTACAGAATCTGTTGATTCAAAGAAAAGGGATAACTGGAAAATATCAACACATTCATTGACTATCCTCAATGAAAAAAAAAAATAATGCCTTAATATTGCTTAATCAAATTTATGGTTATTATTGATATCATGACCCATAGAAAGAAGAAACCAGGAAACAGTGGAAAATGGAGGTTTTTCACGTGTTTGGACATGAAGAAAAGCCTGAGGCCAATGTCAGTCCTATATCCAGAGAAATAGCAAAAAGTGAATGGATGAAGATGATAATTTAATATCCCAAGATTCTGTTTAGTTCTTTTGGCACTAAACCATTGATTTTTTTCCCACAGATTTCAAATTTATAGTGGCCTCATCCATTGTGCAACAAGAAAATTTTTCCCTTTTTTTTTTTTAATAAATGTAACTCCCTCATTCTCTTCACTGCCTCCCTCAGTTTCCATGCTGCATGTAATGTGTAGCATTTATTATCTCACTGAAAGGTTTTTGGGAACCTGTTCATACTTGATGCATTTCTGTTATGCCTGTAGCACAATGTAAAAATGCTTTGCCCCAAACTTAACATGACTACAGATGAGTTTTTTAGTCTCCTTTGACCTTCCTCTCCCTTTCCTTTTGAAGCATGAAGCTTCAAATGTTTTGGTGTTGCAAATTGAGTAAAATCCTTGGAGGATTTCATAGCATGTCTTGGTTTCTTTAAGAAAGATAGAAGGTTTGTGCAGATGAAGCATATTTGTAGTTTTGTCCCCTGTTGCTTTGTCCTTCTAAGCCCCTCTGTTTGTTTCTCTGACAGTAGCAATGCCTCTGAAAAGCTGTGCCTTTATGGCCTAATCCAGCCAACCTTTTCATGTGTGTCTCTTCTGGAAGCCAGCGAAGACTCCACTGGCACCAGGCTTCTCTGTCAAAAAAAACCCAAACAACCAACAAACAAAACATATTTGTATCTTGATTCAGCTGACTTTGTTTGATTAATTTGAATCTTAAAGGTTTCCAGGTGTAAGTGCCATGTAGGAGCTTTCTTAAGTGCACCTAAGTGGATTCTAGCAACAATATATTATCCTATTCTATCCTTCTAAAAGCCCAGTCTTTCAAAAGGTATTTGAGATGTGATAAGGGGTTTATCCTCTGCCTGACTTCAGAATATGCTAGAATCAGAAATCTGTAGGTTTACAATCTCTGGATAATTCATTTGTGTGAAACATTCCCCATTCCTACAACCTTCCGCAATGCAAAGTGCAAAGTGTACTCAAATAGTGTTGCCAGGAAAGGAACTGAGAAAACACTGACCTCATAACACAGAATGTATTACCTGTATTTAACCCAAACCAGTGGTAACATAGACTGGCACAGTTTAGAATTCACAAGTGAAAGGAAATGTGAAGTGAGAGTCACCATCCACAACACGTGTGGTAAAGCCTCGCTTTGCATAGCACCTCTAAGACTGTAAAAACTGCCTTATAAGTGTGGAAAGCAAAGAAAAAGGAAAAACAAACAAAACAAAACAAACACAAACCCAAAACCAAACAAAAAACCCCTAACAAAATAAAACCAAAACCAAACCAAACAAAACCAAACAAAACAAAACAAAACAAAAACAAAACAAAAAAAAAAAAAAAAGGAAAGAAAATCCTGTACCAAAATCATCAAAAATAAACACAGGACCTGAGTGGTAGAGGGACCTGGGATATCACCAAAGGATCAAAATTCCCATAAAGTTACAACTAAGATCTCATTAATCTTGCTTAAAAAAAAACTTTACAGAGGTTCAGTACATTATCTATTGCTTGCAATAATGATGTCACAAGCTGGATCTAAATTTACTTGTTCTTTGAAGCCGCACAGTACAACTAAATACTTATGTGCCTTCCTTTTGGACATTCCCCAATCCAACCTCTTTAAGAGCCTGCTGCAGATCAAACTGATTTTTTTTTTTTCAATCATCTGGTTTGACTGCTATATGATAGCCGCCTTTGGGGCATAATGAACACAAAAATTCTGTGTGGAGAAGTAAAAATTTTATATTTTTTCTACTAAGCCACTTTTTCTTGATGAGATTTCTTCCAGTTTAAAATCATTTTATGGAAAGATGATGATTGCCATGGACTCTGACACTACCTTGTGCAGACAGGAGAGTGTTTCCTTTGCAAATGGTAAATACTGTGGTATGCAGTGCATTAGGAGTAGCAGACTTTGCCCAGCTTCTCCCACATCACTCCTGGGCAAGCATAACTTTGCCTTTGAAATGTCCGTAGTGTAATATCAACATTCCTAAGTTCAGGATGTGCCAAACAGTATGTGTTTATTATCTCCCAAAACAAGAGATAAATAGTGAGCAGTTAATACTTTTTTCTGCCACAGTTATAGTTTAGATTTGACCTATGAACATCATAACAATGATTTTAGACCATGTCATTTGGGGTGCTTGGTCACAAAGATCCTCCAGGGTGAGGCTAATTAACACAATTATAGTAGAAATTAAGGGAGAGATTTTGAATGGCATATTCATTTGTTAAACAAATTGAAGCACCAGAACTTGGGATGAGACTTCATACACATACCAGATGAATCATGAGGGCCTCAACAAGGCTTCCTTCATTTTTCTTTAGTGCTTGGTACTGTACAGAGTTAGGGGTCTGGAGGAATCATAGAATGGCCTGGGTTGGAAGGGACCTTAAAGAACATATGATTCCAAAGTTCCTGCCATGGGCAGGAACATCAAAAAATGTGCTTTCAGTTCAGTCAAGTGTGATCAAATAACCATCCAAAAATGCAGGTTTGGGGAGACTTCTGGAAATTTTAATTCAATCCTTGCTCAAGCTAAGATCAGCTCTGAACTAAGATCAAGCTACAGGCCCTTAACAAATTGAGATTTGAGATTCACAAAGCATATTCAAAATATTCTCCACAGCCTGTCTGGGCAACCTGTGTCTATGCTTTAACATCCTTACCCGAGCACAGTCTGGCTTCAACTCCTCTGTAACACCTCATTAGCTCATAGAAAACAGCCATCAGATGCCCCTGAACCTTCTCTTCTCCAGCCTAAACATGCAATTTTTTTCAAATCCCCTTGCAATTCCCTGGCACCTTGTTCTTTGTGTCTCTGGACATGATTTCTGGAAGGATTTGCTCCATATACTTTCCAGGGACTGAGACTGAGCTGAAAAGCCTTTACTTCACCATTGTCTCCTCTCTGTCCTTCTTGAAGTTTGTGACATGTTTTCTAGTCAGCAGGAATCTCCTCTGCTTGTCATGGCCTTTTAAAGAATTAGGAGTGGTCTTCACTAAGTGTGCTTCATGGCAGCAGAGGAAGGGGGGGAGGGAGGGAGAGAGGGAGGGAGGGAAAAGCTGTCCTGTCCTGGTTCAATATTTGTGAAGAGGTTGTGGTTACAGACACACAGAGTATCGAGGCTGAGCACGTATTGCCAAGGAGCACATGTACACACCCCCCAGTGTAGACAGAGAGTAATGCCTTTATTGACACCTAACCACAACCAACATCAGCAGGGATGGCTCAACCCTGCTTCTCAATCCCTTTGTCAGTCAGGACTGAAAGTTGTTATTGGACCATGCACACATCAAGAAGGAGTCTCCAGCACTCTGTATAGTTCTCTGCTCAGAACTTGGTCTCCTCCAACTGGTGGTCTCCAGGGGTTTCTTGATGCTTGTTGTCTAGTTCTGTTTGAATTTTATGTAATTTCACACAAACACACTCAAAGCAGAAAATTCGTGCA
>JAWWLV010000088.1:146192044-146209987 GCA_035041135.1 Platyrinchus mystaceus
GCGGCAGCAAATTCGGTGGCGTCGGCGGCGGATTCGGCGGCGCCGGGAGAGGGCTCGCGGGCCGGATTGAGGGGGCCTGCGGGCCGGATCCGGCCCGCGGGCCGTAGTTTGACGACCCCTAGACTATATGGTTAAAGTCTCACCTTCTTAGGCACAGAGTCCAGAGACATAAAGACAGGCTGGAGACCCCCAGCCTTAGACATGAGTCCCAGGATCTTCCAGGAGTGTCCCCGGCCACCACTGAGTGGGACAATGGAGTCTCCAGGTCATCTCACATACCAAGGGAAGTCACTGCCTGGGATATGGGACTCATTATGTGGTGCAAGGGAAGAGCACTGATATGGAGATGGTTTGGGTACAAGAGAGGTTCAGTCTTCAAGCTGGTTGATGGAGTGGCCAGGATGTCCCAGCTGCTGAGGAGTCTGTAAGCTACAGTCTACAGATCAACCCGGGGACTCCTTTGCACTTGTGTGTCTCTCAGTGTGAGAGGTTTCTGGAGGTCCCTGAGGGTCCAAAGATCAGCCTCTGAGTAAACTGGATGTCTGAGTAAACTGGATGTCTAAGGGGATCGACAGGGATCCACAGTGTGCATGTGTTTCTGTATGCAAGTGGGTGTGTGTACCATTAATTGGAGTGAGGACCTCACCCTTTAAATTCATTAATGGATTCATGGTTGGAAATGATGCTCTTAGAGCAAGTGTTGGCAGCTTTGAGAGATCAAGATGCAGGCCCAGCAGTTGGGCAGACTGAGCATCTGAGATCAATTACTGTAGGCATCCATTTTGTATATATGTATATATATATTTTTTTGGTAAAGGATCAGGTTGGAGATGCTTGCTTTATAACTGCAGGGACCCACCTGCTTATGGCAAGTGGCCAGACAGCAATTTTATCTCTTGCAATAGTTCATACAGTTTCAGGACCACAGGAGTATCAGCTGCATCAAGAGGCAAAATCCTAACCCTAAGCAGCAAAAACTCTTCTGCTTTGCAACTGTTTTCTGGCTCCAGGGAAATTCTGGCCCAAGCTGTGGAGTAAAGCTGGGAAGAACTGCCTGATGGGGAGGTAAGTTGCTACTGAATTGTCATTCTAAGCTTGAGTTGACAGCTTTTCCTAAGGTCTGATTTCTACAAAACAAGACTATTAATAATTAAGGAGTGAGTAAAAGCTTGTGTCACTCCTCAGCTATTTGGTATTGGCATTTGATGACAGCCACATTTTTAAATGTGATTTAGATGCTGGGCTTTCCATAAAGCAAAATAAAATATGTCTGTCTAACTGGATTTGAGCAGTCATCTACTTTTGACTGTTCCTGATCATTCCCCATAAAATATTTACTTCCAAGAAGGCCTTCCTATTTATTCCTGCAGTTTTAATTTCATATGGGTGACAGCTGTCACGTTCAATTCCACATGATTCCTTTCTTTTCCTATTATTCTATTTATCTATAGCTAATTATTTTGTTAACTGATTGATTCTAGTTTTTGGCATGTGGAATCTGTCCCACTGCAACCACTACAGATTCTTGGAATTTCTCTCATATGATCTATAAAGTTGTTCAAGGTATATCAGTAGGAGACTAATTAGACTGTTTGTCTCCTGGGGTTTGTTTGTTCAACATCTTATGAGTTCACTTAGACTTCTGCTTTCCAATGTCAGACACTGTCTCTGTAGCTTTTAATTCAAGTGCAAATGGTAAGAAAAAGCCCATCTGTGATTTACAGGAAGAAAATTTTTCTCACTTTTTCTCTCTGTTCTCTAAGTTCTTTTCCATATTGTGAAGCAAATTTAACAAGAACTTAACATCCTTCTTGATCTTAATAGACTCCTCATTAGAGAATATGTTGCAATGAGGAAAAGCTGCATGTTTGAAATTATTCAGGCATAAGGGTTTAGTTTAGGTGTAACCTCTAAAAAGTTGTTTTGCTTCCACTTCAAAATAAACAGCAAATGCTGCTGTATTTTCTCAGCAGATGAACAAGCCTTTTTTTGCACATTTCTGAGAGCCACCAGATCAAACTGCTTAGAGATGATTTGTCCTGCTTCCAGATCCTGTTTAATCTCAGGTGATAAACATCGGGTGTTCAACATTGCAATGGACTTCCCTGGGAGGTGGTGGAGTCACCAGCCCTGGAAGTGTTAAAGAAAAGACTGGATGTGGCACTTAGTGCCATGTTCCAGGTCACAAGGTGGTGATCGGTCAAAGGTTGGACTCAAGGATCTCTGAGGTCTTTTCCAACCTAATTGCTTGATTCTGTGATTCTGGTAGAATCTGAGATGTCTCTGAGTTGAGAACTTTTGACCTCTACATGAACAAGCTGTACAGGGAGAAGGATCAGCAAATCTGGGGGAAGGTGTTGCTGTCCCAAGGGGTAGGGCATCTGCTCAGGGGCTCTTGACAAGCTACAGAGTGGGCTGACAGAAAACTCATGGAGTCCAACACCACCAAATCAGGAACTTGAAAGACATAAGGCAGGGTCTGATTTAACAATTCCCAGTAGAAGAAATGTTAACAAACTGGATATGCATATTAAGAAAAAGAAAATCTTAATATGGTTGGGGTTTGGAACAAAATGGGTACCAGAAGAGATTGAGTTGGTTCAGGCTGGAAAAGCTGCCTCTGAAGGCACCTAGCAGTTCTCTGCAACCACTAATGGAGCCTGACTCTGCTCAAAACTATACAGTGAAAGGACAAAAGGCAAAAGTCAAAGATATAAATGGGAAATTTCTGAGAGACTCAAACACTGTTTACAAGGGAAATGGTTATCCACAGGATAGCCTGATCAGAGAGACTGTGGAGGCTGTCCTTGGAGACATTCAAAACCCAATGTTTCACAGACCTGAACAATCTGATCTAAGTTCAAAGAGCATGCACAGAGCAAGTGTCTTTCCAACTTCAGTTTGTTCATATTTCTGTATGTATACACAAAAGTTAGTCACTCTGGAACCTGAATTTCCTTGGAGTCCAGATTACAGTTAAGTAGGAGGTTCACAGATCATAATGGTGTTATTTTACTAAAGCACCCCTACCTTGAATCCAGATCCCAGGACTTTAAAATCACTTATCCACCTACCCTGGTTCTATCAACTGCTTGGCACATCATCAAACCCACTAAGGAACAACCTGAAAGAAATGGAGACCCTTATGCTTCTACATATTGTGCTCTGTGGGCTTCCTCTCTGGTAGAGCAGGCTGAGCTGTCAACTTCTTTGTATCAGAAGCCAAATAATCAGTTTAGAATTACTTTTGTCATTTTCCTTTCTCCTTCAAAAATAACTCGGTATGATGAAAATTCAATCTGTTTTTTAACAGCAAGGAAAAATTTAGCAGCAATAAAAAGTGAGGGCTCATATTGGGTCTTGACAGGTAAGTGAAGAAGAAGAAAGTTTTGAAATAATTTTCAAGGATAATTTAGTTCCAGAATTTGATTTGGGATCACAGCCTATAGTCTGAGGTTAGTATTTATTCCTTAAGGTATTTCAATGTACTGCTGAAGTAAATGCTACGACATGGAACAACTGTCACAGTACCTTAGCTTTAAGGCCCACATTGCTAATCATGACACCTGTGCCCCGGGGCCTGGAGCCTGCAAGTTCTTGTTCAACAAGGAAAGCGGGTGGGAGGGGAAACTGTACATGAACACAAGTAAGATTAAGCAGTAGACTCATTTCTCTGCACAGAATGGAAGTGAAATGTGTTTTCCACAAAACTGCCTTCTTATTTCCAAGAATGGGAAGGAAGAATGGGCTATTGTTCGCCAAAGAATGTGGGATCTGACAAATTAGTGTGCCACATCCTCAGGCAGTTTATACTGATTTACACTCACTAAGGGTCTGGCCTGCATGCTGAAATATAAAACTGAGCTTGGTAATGAGACATTTACTCATGTAGTCCTGTTAGCCCTATTACAGCTATTTGGGAATCAATCCATAGCTAGACAGCTCAGGTTGCTTTCTACTCTCTGTCCTGCTTTTTTAAATCCTGCTTTCACATAGCAACTGGCATCTGCCCAGAATGAAGGATCAGCTTGCTAAATCCATTGTGCATGCTTTTGTGCACTTGCCAAAAAAAGCTTCCTGATCTTCTGGACTGATCAGAGCATTCAGAGCTTCATTTGATAAACAAAAGCAACACAAAAAAATGCAAAGTGTTATCTGGCTACTGTAGTAGGGGACACTCTTAATGATTTGGAAAATTCAGTTCTTGTTTTTTATGCAGTTTTTGATTTTATTCATTGCACTGGGGCTGTTTCATTTTCCCTCTATAGCTTCAGTGAATTTCATGAAAGTTCTGCTGGCCTGTGGGTGACTTTGGCACCTGTTGTTTAGGTTTATTTGGGTTCTTCTCATCAGTTAAATTTAGTAACAAGGCATTATTTTCAAATGACTACACAATATGCAAGAAAGAATGCTTACAGCGTTTCCTGGTAGGGGTAATTTTTGAGACTCATGTACTTTAAGTTAGCGCCCAGAGGAATACTGTAGATCAGTGATTTCAATATATATGGATATCAGTTATATCAATAAGAAATTTTACAGGGACCTCTCATGGGACTCTATTTTTTTCCACAGTGAAGTTTGAGTTCCTGTAATGGTTTGAGAGCCCTCAACCTGGTTGAGCACTCAACCTGCTGTAGGCACCTAACTATATGCATCCCATGGTGTCTATACCTCACAAATTCTGCTTCAAGTAACGAGGCAATTCCTGACATCAGTACCGAGAGGTACATTGACTATTCCGCCAATGAAGATTTGTACTAATCATTGGTACCTAAGATATGGAGACATCAAAATGCCCACCAAAGTCAGGTTGCACAAGAAATAAATCAAAAATGAAGCCTGGGAATTTTTTTAAAAATCCTTATGACAAGAGGTAAAGAAGAATCTTGAGACTGGATATGAGGAAAATTGTTCATTTATTT
This sequence comes from Platyrinchus mystaceus, assembly GCA_035041135.1. Lineage (NCBI taxonomy): Eukaryota > Metazoa > Chordata > Aves > Passeriformes > Tyrannidae > Platyrinchus > Platyrinchus mystaceus. Next base: position 146,196,967 of record JAWWLV010000088.1, read on the forward strand.
AGCCATTGAAAGCACATCAATTAATTGTAATTGTAACAGTTTTATGAAATTTAATGGCTTACATCAGAACTTACTGTAACAAAAGTCTAAGAGAATAAAATTTGCTAAGATTATACAGTAACTTGAGGCTCTTCCATATCAAATTCCCTGAAGTGAATTAACAACAATATTGTGCCTTTTAAAGAGCATTTTTTTATACAGCAAGACATATTCCTTCACCATGGTGCTTCAGTGGGCTGGAGGAAACAGCCAAAGGCTTTCATTTGATTGTGATATGTCAATGGTATTTCATCTGTCTGTTGAAGAAGTTTTCTGAGTGATGATGGAAAATCAATGCTCTTCCTGTAAGGCAAGATTTGATTTCACAAGTTTTAAAAAAAAACCAAAAAACTAAAACAAAAACAAAAAGCATATTTATGAGGAAAGAAGATGTTCCCAGTCAAACACATTCGGTGACTTACCATGGTTGAACTTTCTACAACTTAATTTTATGACGCATCCTAGGCCAGGGGTGTATCTATCTCTTCTCAGACCTGGAGTGTTTTCTCCTTCTCTGCCATTTTCTCCCATCTGGGAAACATCAGTGGTGTAAGAAGGCATGGTATAATGTGTGGAGGAGAGGAGTAAGTGGAAGAAAGGGAGGAAGGAGTTATGAGAGGAAGGGAAGATAGGAAGGACAGAGGGAAAGAAGCAAGAAGAAAGGAAGGAAGGAAGGAAGCCTTGGTTGTTTCTTAGTTCAGTTTCTTCCCTTCTTTTGCCAGTGCGGAAAGAGGCTGTGCCAGTGTCGTCAGCCTAGTTCATGGGTCCATGCTCCATCCATCCCCATCACCCAGGGCTTTACTGTGGCTCAGGGCATTCCCACGACCACAAAAGGTACAGAAAGGTGAAGCAGTTTGGGATATTTTCCACTTTTTAACAGTACCACAGAGAAATGACAAAGCCTGTGTCCCTCTGAGTCCTTGCAGGAGGGTGGCTGGAATGACTCGCCAGGGGCAAGTACAGAGTTTGTTTTTAAAAGAACAACCTTCTTTCTGTTCTTACTCTCACAGATTGCTTAACAAAAAAAAACCCCAAAACAATACTGAGCCTAAAAAGGGAATTGTCTTTCCACTCAATGCATTAATTTTGACTTCTCCATATTTTTATTTTCTTTTTATAGTTTCTGGCCTTGCATGCTCTCTAAAGGACTTTTCTTCAGTGGTTCAAAGACAAATCCTTCCCCTTTGGGTCTGATTGAAGTTTGGGCTCCTTGTTTCTCTAAAAAAAATTGTATAAATTTGTCAAGAAGATGTAGCAAGAATTATTATGTTTTTGGGATGTGAGGATGAAATGTTTCAGCAACTATTCTCTGATTTGGGGAACACTCTCATTTGACATCCTATACCTTTTTGAGACAGAGAAAGAGTGAATTGAGTGAATGTGATTTTTTTTTTTTCCTATGTAAACCTTTCTGTGTAGAAATATCTAGGACAGTTACTTTACCATTTCACCACCAGCAAAAAAAAGCACAATTTATGTGGGTTTGGTGATGTACTGCAGCGTCATGGGAAATGAAAATGAGACCCTTGTCTGTATAATATTACTTTCAGGATAATAAGAAAAAGACACATATAGTGATTGCCCATAGTCAGGAAGGAAGCTTGCAGAAAGCAAGACAAGTATGTTCGACACTGTCAGTCTTTTGTTTCTCAAATGAAAATTTTGAAAATTGGGATTTTCAGTACTTTGGGACTGCTTTCTCTCTCTTTTTTTTTTTTTTTTTCTATTCCTTTTCAAAAGTTAGCCCTTGTGCTTTAGAAAATCTTATTTGGAGTACTGTATAAACACATAATGCTTTAGATTGTCCAAAAAAAAGGGGAAAAAAAGAGGGTTTTAGCAACACTTATGTAATGAGCTCTACTGCCAAGGAAGCATCCGTTTTTAATCACTGCTCAGTAGTAACTAATTTCCACTTGATATTTCCACAAAGCCATAATACTATGCATTTCCTTACTGCCACTGCTAATCCTGCCCCTAACACCTGTAATTCAGAGTGTTGACCTCAGTAGTAAAGTGTTGTCACCATTCTTTTACTAATTGGCAATAAATTAGGTTTTAACAGGTATTTTTCAAAATTTGGAATCCTACCCACTAATTATAGAGGACTGTGATCAATTTGTTTTGGTGACTGTTGCACTTCTGTTGTTTATGATTCTTGACTTTAAATTTAAAAACCAAGTGACCTTATAACATTGTGTTATAAGTTCCAGTAAGTCACCTGGCATGTGATTTCAAGCTGTTGCTGTTATCACTGTACTCATAAAAAAAAATTATGTTTGGCTAAACCTTGATTCTCAGAATGGCATCAAAGCATCATTTAGAAAACCCATCAGATGGATAGTGTTAACAACTGTAAATTAAGGACCTAGTAATTGCTTAATATTAAAAGAATTACTTTAATGTTCCTTCCAAACAAAAGATGGAATGCATTTTCAGAAATACAGGTCTCTAGCACCATTTCATATGCTTCAGGTCATCCAAGGTGCCTCCATGTGAATGATGGGGTCAAAAAGAAGGACTCGTGGACTGACTGCAAGATGCCGATAGGATGTTCCATCATACCTACAAGGACATTAATCTACATGTTGGTTGCTCAGTTCTGACTGCAGTGTGTCTCAAGAGGGAAAGATGAGATGATGCCTTCAGATAATGGAAGATCCTGATGAGCAAACTTAGGAAGACAAAATTTCCCCTCCAGAAATCTTCACTGTGTTGTCCTTCACTGTGCCAGAAATGCAAACACATACTTTAGGCTGGCAGGTTCACTGGGAGCTTAAAACATAGCTAGAAATAAGAAGACTAACTGAATGTGTTAATCCTTCTGACAAATAGCTGCCTTAATACTGTGTTCCAAATATATTTCACCTTCACTGTATATATAAAAAAAAAATGTTTATTTATCATTTGAATTTGCCTGTTGTCTCTATCTGGCAGTTTGTTCTTATTATATTTTTAACATAGAGACTGAAGAGTCCATTGTTTTCTTGAACTTTTGGTGGTGACCTACATTAATCAAGTTCTCAAACATTGTTTAGGTAAACTCAGCAGGCTGTGCTTTTAAGCTGTACTTTTTCCTAAGACATTTTCTCTACCCTTTAATACTTTGAGTGGTTCTTTCTCAGGTTCTTTCAAACTATTCAAAATCACTTAAAAATTGCAGATTCCAGAACTAAACAGGCTAAACTTTGGCAGAGGAGAGCACAGGAGGAGGTGTTGATGTCTTTTTTCTCTGGTGACCAAAGATAAGACATGTGGAAATGAAATGAAACTGCATTAGGTGAAGTTGAGATGGGAAATTAGAGTAATGAGACAGTTGTTGGTCACAGCATCAAACCTGTCAGAGTTCAAGGAACATCTGCATGACACTTTGAGACACACGATTTACTTTTAGGTAGTCCTGTGCGGGGAGTAGGACTCAATGACCCTTAGGGATCCTTTTCATCTTGGGATATTCTATGATTCTGTATGTATAAACCAGTGTTTGACTCATTTGTTTATCTATTCTTACCTGCAGAGATTTTTTTCATGCCTTTTCTTATACCTTTGCAAGGAAGACTGATGTTGAGTATTTGATGTTGAAAAGGCCTTTTAAGAGCCATTGATTTCAAGGGGAGAAACCCTTATACTTCATTCTTTAAGACTGCATGACCCTCAGAGACTTTTCCTCAGACATGTAATTTTTGATTAGGCTCTATAAATTAGATTAGACTAGCTTTGTAACTTACTGTTAATGTTTGTTCTTATCTTTGTTACACTTCTTTTTGAGTTACCAGTAATTTTGTTTACTTCAGGTCTTTAATTTTTATGTTGAATAGCTTACAACCCAAGTTTTGATCTTTACACAGTCATGCTAACAGAAAAGTCAGCATGACCTGGTTGTTGACTTGTCTGATGGATATTCTTAATCTTTTGATTATAACATTATGATTTATATGATGATATTGTTGGTTAAAATGACATGTTAGGTTAAGTGAAATGTCTATGCTTATCAGATGAAAGCACATACCTTTACCAGTAAGGTTTGCTGTCGAAGTGAGACTTGAGGGGAGGAAGGATAAATGATTTGTTTACTTGCATTTGTGCCTCATGTTATGGTCAAAATATTTGAGAATTTAGAAACTTAGTATATAATGTTTCTTGACTCCAAATTTGCAGTTTCATCAGCATGCTGATAAATTTTCCTGCAGAACTCCCAATTATCATTGGTGTTCTTCATTACAATTTATCTTGCTTCTTAATTGTACTCCCAAGTTTACTTCCCTGGGATAAGCTATCCCTTTTGGAATTTTGGACCCTCTTCTGTTCAGAACAGATTTTAACTATGAGATCTTGATCACTGACTCCTAGTTAGCCATCACTAACTTCCACTAGCTTCCACTCTGGTGGATTCATCTGTACCAGTGACATTGATAAAAATGTGAAAAATAATCATTAAGAATATTTTAGTGACACAGAGGAGGAAGAATGAAATTAAATTACTCACTTAAGACTATTCAGAAACTGTTAGTCAGAGACAGAATAGCACAGACTTTCTCAATTCTAAATCAGTGCCTTCAACAGAAGACCATCCTATCAAATATGTGCTGTTGACCCTACATCTGTCTGAGGCCCCCAACTGTTTTCCTGCATAAACAGATGGCAAATAGAACTTTTTCACATGAAATCTTAGTCCCTGGGTGGTATAGCTTCAAAAATTATATTTAAAAAAATCATAATAAAGGAAGAGGATGTTAGAATATAACAAACACTCACAATGTGAATCGTACTACAAGATGGTTTTGTTTTTTTTTATGAGTGGCTGGGTATATTATCACAAACCAGTACAGAAAACTTTAATTACTGATTGGAAAGACAGAATAAACATTTAGTTACTCACTAATATTTTATTTAATGCAAATTCATGAAAGGTCTGACTGCAGTTAAATGAGGTGTACATAATAATATGCACAGTGATTTAGTTACTGCTAATATATTAGTAAACAGATATTTCTGTAAACATCATTAATATTTGAAGTGTTGCATGGGGAGCATATGATGTCTTCTTCTTGCAGATTAAAATATCCAGTATATTTCAGTACTTTTGTCAGTAAGCAAGAAGGATGAGGGTTTAATGGCAGTCTTGTGGAATACATTGTAGTCAAGGAGTTAGTAGTCTAGAGTGAACTCTGGCAGACAGGGTGGGCCTTGTGCTAAGGCTTGAGGTACTGATAGATCACCTTGAGTCACCCCGGGATAACACTGGACATAAAAATAAAAGGAAACATTCTGGAAGGCTCTAGAAACATTTATCCACGGTGTACATAAAAAATTCCTGTCAAAACAAATGTGCAGTTTTGTTTGTTATGTTGGATATAAGGAGCCACGGTAAGGAGGGGTGTTGAACCTCTCCATGGGATATGTGCAGAACTTTAGGACTGTTCATCTGGGATATGTGCTATACTGCATAAATTCCTCTTCCTAATTCTTACCACAGTGTTATTATTGTTGCTATTATAGCAGTTTTGTTGCAACACTTGCTGCTGTGCCCTTTTACTGGGATCGGGAAATAACCCTGCACCTTTCCTGGTACAGAACAGAGGGCTAAGGAGACACAGTAAAACTTGTATAATCTCTATAAATTGAAATTCACATTTCTCCTGCTTAACCTTTTGTAGGAAAAATATAAGTGTATTGCAAGAATAGACCACCTTAGGATGTGTGTCTGAATTCTTGTCCATTAGTAACATCTTAATTTACCAGAAAGTGCTGCAGGCTCACTGTGTCTCAGTTGTTTAGTTCTGAAAACACAAGTACACCCAAGTGGATTATTTTAGTTATGAACTTTGTTTCCTACCAGATCTCCACTGCACAATAGAAAGAGACTGCACTGCAAGGAACAGCTGAAGTGAAAACATTCCAGATATCATATTTGCCATCAAACTAGAATTTTGAAACACCAGATGACTCAGTATAGACCCTTAAAAAATGTGGTGAAAATTGGTTTAGCTGGGACAGATGTGGTGAAAATTGGTTTAGCTGGGACAGGTGTATTTTATGTAGTGACTAAATAAGTCAGTTTTTAGAACAGTTTTAGTTTGTGGCAAGCTTCAAGTAGTAGCGAGAGAGCTGCTAGTCTAGAAAGCATCTAATTTTTTTCACTTTTATGAAAGCAAAAATGATTCTGTTGTTTACAAAGTCTCAAGTCTTGTGTGACTAATTTAGCATTTAACTTATGCATGGGTAAGCCTCATACATAGTGTTCTAAATATGTGCAGCAGTGAGAGAAGGGAGAGTGGTGGTAAGAATTGAAAAAATTAGTGGGAAATGAACCAGTACCCCTAAATGAAATATTTTAACCCCATAACTAGTCAGTGGAGAGCAATAAAGTGTCTCCGACAGCCTGCTTAGAATCATCTAGTTTTACTAAATTAGCTCCCTGGGCTAAAAAGACTTGTGAATATAGTTGGAGGTTTACCAGTCTGCAGAGAATTTGAGTGAACTGGTGAACTCCAGATTGTCACAGTGAGAACAAACTGCACCATCAGCAGGCCAATATATAGAAATGGCTGTAAAATAATAGGGAAAGTATTAAAAATCCTATAAAAGTGCAATAAAAATTAACATGCTAGGGAAAAAAAAAAAAAAAAAAGAGAAAGAAAAGGAACAGAATAGAATAAAATACTTCACAAAAAATATACACACCAATCAAAAAAAAATTTTTGAACTCCTAAGTATATAGGGGAACTGTTGTCTGTGTCATTTTGTTTACTATAGACATTGCAAAAATGTATATGATTTTTAAAATATAAGTAAATTAGTGGACCTTTTTTCTATTCTAAAATTTACTTTTCATAATCATTAATAATGTAAATATAAAACATTTGAGTGTAAGTTTTATATGTAGGGAACTCACCCGGGTTCCAGTTAATGGATTAGTTTGCATTGACAAATCACTACATAAAATCCTACTAAGGGCTATCTTAACAACTAGGCTCGATATTCACATCCACACTTACTTTCACTTCCTGTCAGAATACAAAAATATCTTCAAATTAGAATTAAAGAAATCATAGAATAAAATTTAATGCACAAAAATTAAAATTAAAAGAAATATATACTTCTGTTTAGGAAAACAGCTTCTACAATGGGTTCTCCTGTCATGGATCTGAGCATACTATTAAGGACCTCTGGTTGTCCATCTTTAGGAAGTTTTTATGTTCTGTATAGAGAGAAGAGGCACTTCTCCCCCTTCTCTTTAAAATTAATTTTTTTCTCTATCTTCTGTAGAAAACCTTCTCTCTACTGCTCATTGTGGTACAAGTCTTATGAAGTGCTTAGAGGTGACCTCCTGGCTAAAGTCCCTCTGCCAACACAGACAAATATTTAGTTTGCGCCTCCGTATCTTGGCATGAAGATCTTCTGATCTGTCAAGCTGAACATCTCTGGCCACAGGTCACAGCCCAGAGAGTGGGACAGGCCAGCCACAGAATCTCCTATGTGTCCAGAACAGCATTAAGTGATACAGGAGAACACATCAACCCAGTACTTTTAACCTCTTTACAACCTTTTCTCTGCCCACAACATCCAGTGTTGCTGTTCCCTAAATAACATTAAGACCAAGTGAGCTGTGGCATAGAAGCTTCTTGCACACCAACGACTTTCATGCAGAAAATAACTAGGAAAGCACATGGGGCCAGTTCAGTGCAGAGCATCCATTGTTTTCTCTGTCTACTGAGCCTTCTAGAAATTCTTCAAACTGCTTGGAGTTTGGTCTATCCTATTTTTCTGTACATCACCTGCTTGAAGAAACTCTACTCCAGTCCTGGACTCCAATCCACAAAATGCAATATTTACAATATCTAGTGTTATTTCACAATTCATCAAAAAAATTAAGATCATGCTTACTGATTCCTGAGAGTTAGAAATGATTTGCACTCTGTAGCTGACCAATCTTGTTGATTCAAAACTGAGTATAGAGTCCAGTTCCAAAATCAGGATATCCCCTGGGTTTATCATATTTGATCACATACAGCCAAGCCTCCTGTTTTTCATTAATATGATGTTCCCCTCTTCTGTCCCCTATGGCTGGTCAAAGATGAGATCAGCTCATCTTTTAAGTTTAGAAAAGGCAAACAAAGGCAAAGAAAAAAAAATAGTTATATATCTTAAATAAGAAGGTTTATGTTTCCTGAGCAGCCATGGCAGGAAAAAAAAGACTGAGGCATCTAATGAGCAAGAAGTTAAACAAAAAAACCCCTAACTATAAATACGCAGTTATGCATCTTAGTTGATTTTAAGCAACTAATTTGAGCTATTGGGCATGGTTTGCCTGATTTAATCACACATGTTAAATGAACAAAATGTCTGTAAGTAATTCCTTTCTGGTTTTCCCTGGGTTTGTGTTAATAATTTTTCTCATTGCATTGAATTTATCTAAGGCAGCTACACCTTTAAATATGTAATTACTTTCCTTTGCCTACTGCTACAGAGCTTTCCTTGGGGGAAAGGTATCAGAAGAACAGTTATCCCCACCTCGGATGAAGTGGAAAATTTAGTTGTAAGTGGCATTTACTGCTCTCTTCAGTAGCAATAATCCAACCATTGAAATGTTACTAAGATTGCTTCTTTTGACCCTTTTTAACAAGATCACAGCTTTCAGCATTTCAAGTACCCTTATCAACCAGACCCAGCAGCGGCTTCAGGAAAGGCATTACCTGATGTGGGAAGCTTTAAGGTGTCAGAGAGAGTCAATCAGCCCCAGTACAAAGCAATTCTTATCAGAAATCCCTTGCTCTTTACTTTGTACGATTGTTCCCTTCGGTATTGAGGTGGGGGCTGGAAGAATGATTGAAGAAAGAACTTGGTGAGTAATGTACGGGCGTTTTCTCTACATAACTGTCTTTTATGAAACATCAATTTATTAAGGCTGTTGCTACAGTGTGTGCAGTGGAGGTGATGAGAGTGAAAAGCTTTCAGAGACGAGGTCTACAAAACACTAGACAACCCTGAAGGCAGTCAGAGTAAAAACCAGCAGGTCCCATCAGTTTGGTCTGTACAAAATTTTCACTGTGCACCAAAGTCAAGGAAAATTCCCCCTATTTTCTCACCTTCTCTATTGCAGTGTATCTCTATGTGTAGGGGAAAGATAAATGAATACTACAGCAGAAGGTGAAGGAACTCCACGATGGAAAATAACCTTTGCCAACATCAAAAATTAGGAATTGGAGAAGCAGGTGTTGAGAACAATTAGCTCTTTAGGATTAGTGGGCAACTCTTTCAGAGTTCAAAATCATAGCTTTTTTTTAGACATCCAAAGCTAGGAAAAAATAGAAAGAGGACTTAGAGAAATTTAATCTGAATTTTCTATTCTATGAAAATATCAAAGATATTGCTCTTTCTTTTTTTTAAATGCTAGGAAAAGAATGAAAGCAGAAGTGCTTGGGTTTATTTGTCTTCATCTTTTTCTAAGTGTCAATGCTGTATTTTCTTTCTCTGCTCTATATCTTGCAACTTTTACATGGATTAAATAATTTTAGGCTCCAGTGCAAAATATTTCAAGATCCATTGCCAAAAAATGTTGGAGAAAAACTGAATATCCTTATCCTAGTAAAGTGATAATTATTGATAATTCAATTGTTGATTACTTAGAAATACACATTATTATTATTGTTATTATTATTATTATTCAGATGGTTTAAAAAGTTTAAATAAGACATAATAAGCAAATTCACATCTAATGGAAGGGGTTGTGCATCATGTTCATAGTTCACTTTTATTTTTCTTGTGAATAATAGAAACTAAAATGTAAGTTTTGTAGCATGAAAAAGTGTTAATATTTAAGTCTATCAATTCTGGGCAGATCTGGTGTATTTTCCATCATTTGAAGCTTCTTGATGCATTGAATGTCATTGTCAAACAGCAATCAATGGAATTGATGCAGAAATCATGTAGTAATGTTGAAAATCCTGGGGACTGTCAACCCTAAGACCTGTCTAAGCCTACAATAGACAATGTTGTGAAGATCCACTAGAAAATAATGCTGGAAATATCATATTCAGCTAGCTTTGATTTCTGAGACTGAGCGATTCAATATTCCAGCTTTTCAGACAAGGATATGGGGGTCCTGGTGGACAATAGGTAGAAAATGAGCCAACAAAGTGCCCTTGTGACAAGAAAATATATTCTTCAAGGTTAACCTGGTACTGCACATCTGCTAAAATTATATATACTTTCTATTTTCCTGAATCTATCTATAGATTTTGTGAGTGCTCAAAACAGCAACATTCAAAGGATTTGTTTACACATTTAGTAAAGATCAATATCTTTTCAATATGCCTAGAATAGCTTAATGAGCATCCTGAAAACCTGATGCAAGATGAAACATAGATTTGATGTGATTCTTCTGCGAGACCACCTTTGAACGCATTGATTTTTGTTGGATGTCAGATTTGCAAAATGCTTCTTAGAAGTTTTCAACTCTGAAACATCTGTGGTGAAATTAAAACCCCCCTGAGTCAATAAAAAGCTTCCTGGTGCTGAGAAATTTCAGCAAGTGTACCCATTTTGTAAAAGGTATAACACATGAGCATCTATTGCTCCCCTCCTTCAAAGCAGTCATTTCCTGTTGAATGTTGGATGAGTTCTTGGCACCACTCAAAGAAGGGGGAAAGGGAAGGGGAACACTCCATGTTTCCCTTGCAGTAGAGATTAAAACATTTTCTTGGGAAGGAAAATTAGTAATCCCCACCCAGGTTGTCCTATACAATGCCACCAGAGGTATGATTCCCAACTTATGCTTTTCAGCAGACAAAAATATTAGTAATGCTCCCTGATGGAAGAAGGCTTTTAACTTCCAAATAGTTTAGTCCTCTCAAGATTCATAAACTGATCCTTCTCCTGAAATTAAATAGTCAAGTAATGTATTGGGTTTGCATTCAAGGTTTTGGTAGTCAGGGGGTTGCAGGGGTGGCTTCTGTGAGAAGCTGCCAGAAGCTTCTCCCATGTCTGATGGAGCCAATGCCAAACAGCTCCATTGCTGGCCAGGGCTGAGCCCATCAGTGACAGTGGCAGTGCCTCTGGGTTAATGTATTTAAGCAGGGGAAAAAGTACTGCACAACATCAAGCAGAGAAGGAGGAGCAAGAACATGTGAGAGAAACAGCTCTGCAGAAACCAAGGTCAGTGGAGAAGGAGGGGCAGGAGATGGTCCAGCAGAGCAGAGACTCCCCTTCATCCCGTGGTGTAGACCATGGGGAGGCAGCTGTGCCCCCATAGCCCATGGAGGTCCATGGGGGAGCAGAGATCCACCTGCAAACCATGGAGGATCCCCACACCAGAGCAGGTGGATGCCTGAGGCAGGCTTGACCCCGAGGTGAGCCCAGGCTGAAGTGCTGGAGTCAGCACGTGAAGTCAGTGCACAAATATTTGAAGTATAAGCTATTTGTTTCTGTTTGTCTCCTGTTAAAAACACTCTACTTCGTAAAAACACATAGGTGAATAAATAAATCAACAACTAATAATCTTCAGCTACTCACAAGTGTAAGAAGAGAGAGCCAGTCTTCTATGCTAAGCAGTTGCTGCCATGGTTTCCTACAGTCTCAGCTGCTGAATATTTATTAACTTACAAAAACAGAAACAGCTTCAACAAAAAAAATTATTGGAGAGTCTGATATTTGAATGACTGTGTCTGGTCTCAAGTGACTTTTCATAGGCTATTTGAGTGAAAATACTTTCAAGCAAAGCTCAGGATTGTATTTCCTTTATGAGTTTCACTGCCATTAAATTAGAGGATCAGTCTCCTTTTGTTTTGCACGTAGTCCAATTTATGCTTCACTCTTTAAACATGCCTAGATATTATGAAAGTAATAACTGAGCATAGTCGCTGACCAAATGGTCTATGTGTTCAGCCTGGGATGCAAAATCCTGGATTTAAATCAGAGGGCAGAGTTGATTCAGTGGGGTTTTTTTATTACAGATGAGTATTTTTAATTATTAGCTAGTGGGTAACAGGCCCACACGTTATCACAAAGTGTCCTGGGTGGATCACCTGCTTCAATAGGATGGCAAATTGTAAAGGGAAAAGTCCACCAAAATACCTGAGAAGCATCATCCAGATGACAGTATCTGCAATTAACCATCTTAGATGATTTTCATGGTCAGTATTATGGGTTTATAGATAATACTCTTAAAGCCTAGATAGGTGATAACATCAGGCTGCAGATCCTGTCGTCTGACAAAGCATTGAAATTAAACACTGCAGTAGTGTCCTTAAGTCCTCTTTGAAGTTAGCTCAGAGGTTCCCACTGTAGGTATGGAAACTCTCTCTTTCATTATTATTATCCATTTTGGATCTAGCACAATGGGACAAGACAGCTCAAGGTTAGGATGAAGATCAATTGAGAAAGGAAGAGACAAAGAATGTGATTAGGAGAATAACTAGATTAAGATGTATTTAAATATGCCTATACTAAACTTCTCAACTGTTTTTTCTTCCAGGCAGCAGAAATGGGCCTGACACCAAAATCTGTTTTGAATGAGTTGAAAAGTTTGTGCAGATATATGTGATGGCTGCAAATCAGTTATTCTGATTTATACATAAAGTAAAGCCACTTGCCTGCAATCACCTGCCATAAGAATGGTCCAAATAGGTATGTAACCATGAGCTGCCTCAGTACACTTGGGTTACCTGTAGGGATATTATACTACTATTTCTGTCAGTTCCTACCTCCTTCTGCAGCTTCTTCACTGCCTTAACCCTTTTGAGAATTATGTCTTAGATTCAGTTTGGTGTGAAAGCCTCTTCCTTCCCATCATCACAGTGTCCAGGGAATAAGAATGGTTAGAAATACCTTTAGATGGAGAAGATTTTAGAAAAATGACAGTGTATACAGATTTTTGTTTGAAATATGGGATTTTTAGAAGACACAACGAAAAGAAAAGAAAAAAAAGAAAAGAAAAGAAAGAAAAGAAAAGAAAAGAAAAGAAAAGAAACGAAAGGACACGAAA